>VURO01002022.1:0-17039 GCA_015108175.1 Pelvicachromis taeniatus
CTACATAGACTGGATTTAAAAAAGTGTGTAAGCATATCAGTTTGCTTATTTGTCTTTATTTTTTACTTCGGGTTTCAGTCAGTTTCCACAGAGAAAGGGGGCAAAAGCAGTCCTAAAGGTGCTGGTGCTTGTATGTGATGTGGGGATGTGTTGTGCCCATCTGGCAGGACAGGGTTTAGCCCTAATCCCAGAGCCCCTCTGCAGGGGAGCCCCAGACTGTTGATCACTGCCCCCCTGCTGGTTCCTCCACAGTCCCGACCTCAACAGCACATAAACACACAGACTGCTGGCACAAGAGCACAACACATCCGCACATAAACAGCAGAGCAATGGTCAGCTTTACACTTCCATATTCCACTCCGGCAAATAGCGTCTTATGATATTCAAGTTACAGGTCAGTACTGAGTTCGGTGACCAGTAAGCACACACAGGCAAAAGTGTCCGCTGCACAGTACAAACAGCAACACGGAGGAAGATGAGAAAGAAATATGACCCTAACAGAAAGGAAAACACAGAAACATACCCACACACATGCAGAGGGCACAGAGACTTGTTTTTGTGAGGCAATATGGAATAACTAATTTATCAAACACACAACTATAGACAGAGTAAATATACACACACATAATTACAAAAACATAGACGGATAGGCAAACACACAAAGACACCCAGAAGCAGTCACCCAGCCATACACACCACACACCTAACCACTGATAATCCCCCAGACACAGGAACACACACACACTCACACACACATACATACAGAGCATCATTATGTTTATCACTGTGAACCAGCCCACCGACACCCATCATTCTAATTCCATTTGTCTGTTTAGATTCGTTTTGCTTTAATCCTCCCTTGTTTGTGCACATCTGCAAGCACTGCAATAGTACAGACCGAGAACGAGAGGAAGAGAGAGAGAAAGAGAGAGACGTACAGAAAGAGACAGAAAGCAAAACAGACAGAGAGAGAGAGAGAGAGCTCACAGGGAGCACTCTCCCTCATGACATCCTGGTCCCTGTAGCTCCAGCAGAAGGGGCAGACAGACATATCTCTTTGCCCAGGGAGAAGCTCCCTGTCCCAGCCACGGAGCCGTCGCCAGGCCCGGAGGCCCCTATAATCACTGCAAACAGTCAAACATCCAGTCACACAGGCTCTTACACCAACACAACATTACAGGCTTTTTACACAGTATTACACCACATCTTATTATCCCATTCAAGTCCCTCTATTAGCTCAATTGGATGGTGGGATTTTCATTTGTAAATTGGGGGATTTCAGATTAGCTTGTCTGTCAGCGATGAAATGCCCCCTGAGACTGTGAATTATGTGACCAATCACATATGAATCAATGCTTACGCATGCTGCAGCTGCATGAATGGATGGTGTCAGCAAGAAGAATTAAAACAACTTTAACCTAGATTACGTGTTGGCTGTACAGTCCACATATTTAATCAATGGTCACAGCTGCAATGCACGAACGCCACCGTTTCAATGTACACCCCACAATAAGCAGTGTAGGCTTTATATTGCAAATAATATTCAGGTCTAATGGGGAATTATTAAAGAGATAAATATTAGCTTCTGTACACACCTAGCAGCAACATTATGCAGAACTGAAGCTGGTTGGTTGAAAGGAAACGAATGAATTACCCTTCTTCCTCCCCGGGCCTTCCATTCAGATACAGAGAGAGAGGGAAAGAGAGGCAAGAGAGAGGAAAAAAGGCACCCCGAGCTAGTCGAGAGACCCGGCAAATTATGAAAATGCCTCTCTGTGTCCTAAATGGAGGCCGAGCTCTTTAATGTGGCACAAAATTAGAACCTGGGGGAGGAAGTGTGGCCCGCTTGATTGGCGAAACCCCTCCTGGCCCACTACCCCCCTCCTCCTCAAAGCACACAGAGATATTATCCAGTGCCTAGTGGCGCTCTCTTGTACTGGGAAAAGTGAAGGACCCCAGAGAGAGCCCAGGGGCATCCATAAAGGTGCCTAATTTGTCAGTTTACTCCTCAATTATTTAAATAGATCTAAGAAGGGAGCGGAGAATGAGGCTTTTTCCTGCCTCTTCTCAGTCAAAGCAGAGAGACCTTTCTCCACGGTAGCCATTTTCAATTACGCTCCGCACTGCTGTCTTTGATATACAGAAGTGCTGTAGTGGAGCGGGGCTGTATCAAATAAACAAATGTGTGTACACAAGATAACAACGGGAACTTGGGGATAATATTCAGCCTGCTCGGAAGAACTCAAAGTTATTTCACATTTACAAATTTGCAGATTAAAACAAACTTTGTGGACATGTGCACACACATGAAGCACACAAACACACGGCCAACGTTGTTCATCTGGTAAAATGACACAAGCGTGTGATCATTTATCCGTGAGGATTAAGGTAAGGTTTGGATACAGGGGAGGGACCTATTGTTACTCATCCCTCTGCTCTCCTGTCCATCCACACCATCAAGTTACAACCTCCCCCCCGCTATCCTATCAACCACGCACACCCAGTTTTGGAGTACCAGCTCGAACAGCCTGGCAATGCCATCTCCCCACCAGAGAGACCACTGGAGGTATGTGGAGCCTGGGGGCAGAGATTACCAAATGGTTGAAAATTGATCCTGGAAATAGACATGTTGTATTCCCCAACCCTCTGACCTCTAATCCTTCAGATATCTTCCTCTATTGTTTGGTTTGATTTACTATAGGGAGGAGGCTGTGTGGGCTAAAGAGGACGAGGATGCTGTGAAGCTGGAGGGGGGTCCACACAGGGTCCTAATGTGACCTGATCCCTCACAGGTTTTTGAGAGATAAAGTCATCTCTCAAACAGTAAATTTCAATAAGGACTATTTATATGTAGGCAGCATTAGCAGTGTAGGATCCAGCTACAGTACAACAGTATCGGTGCAACGACACAAAGACATGAGCAGCAAGACAATGCCATAGTTTTTTTTAAACACAGTAAAGAAACTTGCAAATACAAAGTCCAAACAGTAACACAATGGAGGGCACTACAAACACCTGTACAAATAAACTTGCACACATGCTGCACCTGACATACAAACACTGGCTGCCACACACTGTGGAAACACACAAATCAAGAGTGATGGCAAACGGAAACCTGAGAAAAGTCAATCATGATGTCAACACAGACTGATGTTAATGGGCCTAATTCTACGCAATACACTTTCAGGAGAGCGGTTAATTTAACTAAGATAACAGTAGTGCTACTTCAGTGAGAAGTTTAAGGTTCCAGAGTGCCAGCTGTTTCAGACAAACCTGCAGCTAAATGTTGTTTTTTGACTACATTTGCATGAAGGAAGTGAGATTTAGAATCGCTTTTGTGGTAGAGTCCAGTGCTAAGATGGACAACATTAATCTGACTTGTTCTTTGATGGTAGGAGAAACCAGCGCTCCCAGATATAACCTGCACAAGTACGGGGAGAAGATGGGTCAACACACAGAGGGACACTGCATGGGTCCAAACCCAGGACCTCCTTACACTAAGACAAAGGTGAAAACTGCTCATCTGTTCTATTTAAATCAGCTTTTTTACGTTTTCTCATATATGTTTACTTGACGCATACAGTACGATCTATCTTTATCTCTTGCGTTCATTAAAAATGCCAAAGGTAATACAGTTTGACAAGTACAAAATAGTATTTTTTTCTACCAATAAGGAGATTCCCAAAGCACTATTCACTGAAAACTAGACATATTTGTCATGGTGTGCAATGTGTCATAAAAAAAAAAACAGAGGAAACTCGACAAATAGAGGAGGACAGAAGAAGTGGCAGACCTCAAAACTATCTACAGCAGACAAACGGAATCCAAAAGTCACGTCCTAAGAAAAAAATAATTTAGTCTATCCATCTACTGCTCACTAAAGGCTCGTCAGAAATGGTCTCAGTGGCCGTTAAGAATCCATTCATGTGGAAGAGAAACAGGGAGAAAAGAACTGAGGTATTCCAACTTGCACAAGAACAGGACTGAAAATCAGTGGTGGAGGGATGAATGCAGGCCTGGCCTCCCCAGAGCCCGCACCTCAACGTTACCGAAGCAGTGTTGGATCACTTTGACAGAGAACAGAAGAAAAGGAAGACATATTTCAAGAAGCCTAGAGAAATATTGCTAAAGACAACTTGAAGAAAATACAAGAAAGCTTGCCTAAGAGAGGTTCAAGCTGTGTTGAGGAATAAAAGCGGTCATGACAAACATTGACTTTCAAGCTCGTTAGAAATGCACAAACTCTGTTTTTGCCTTATATACTGTATTTTCATGTATCAGGCTTGGACAGTGCTGTACTTGAATAGAAAAATGTGAAACCAGTCACTTTCATGACTAAATCATAGCATGAAACGAGACATACGAGTCTTAAGAGGAAAAAAAAAAACATTTCTTTTTTGCACGGGACAGCAATGTTAAGCTAACAAATATATGTAGACTTTGGTAAAAGGCATTGGCAACCTTTACAAGGATGGGTGGCACCTGGTAAACATCCTTGACACAGGTTTCTCATGCTTAAGAAAGGGATCTGAAGGCAAAGTTTTTCAGAGTGTAAGATTTTGCAAAATCTGTGGCCAGCTCAGTATATCATGCCTCTCACACCCTCTATTCTCTTCCCAAACACTAACCAACACACCCCAGCCCTCCGCCTCCTTCCACTCCAAGCTCCCATCCAGCCAGAGAGAGGAGTGGAGATAGGCCCAGTTGCTAAAGCTGTCTTTTCAGCCCCTGCTCCCGCTCGGTCTATCTGAGATACACAGCAAGCGGAGGTGTCGCTTTTCCGCTGGCATTTCGGACAGTATCTACTTATAGACGAGAGAAAAGGAGAAAAGAAAAACAGAAGGGGTATTATCAGGGAGGGATGAGAGCAGCAAAGGCATTTTGTCTTTTTATTCCCCTCCTAAGCCCTGGGCTTTGCTCCCAATCCGATTGGTCGATACGGCCAGGGATGTAAATGAAATGCAAAGAGGAATAAGGCTGGCTTCCCATCTCCAGTGTGTGCCCCCCTAAGTCCCCCGCCCCTCTTTCTCTGTCTCACTCTGTCTTGCTCTCTGGCTGTTTATGGCGTTGTGTTTCTGTTTCCCCATTCACAGACTTGCTGCTCTCCCTGTTTCTGTCTCACCCTCCTCACTCTGCCTCTTCGTCCTCCCCCACTTCGCGCCTCTCCCTGGCTGGGCTCACAGCTCTTATCTCCTCAGACGCCCCACATTCCAGCGTTGCCGTGGCTCCCTGCCTGCATCCCTGGTCACGGCGATTCCATGGGTTCCCACAATCCTCGGCAGCTTGCTGATTTAGGGTGGGCAAGTGACTCTCAGAAACAGGGGAGAGAAGAGGAACAGAGGGGTTACGGAAAGACAGAGTGAGAAGGTGGGGGGAGGCGGGGAGGGTGGGTGACAAGAGGGGGATGATAAAAGGAAGGTAAGGTAAAAATAAGAGGGGATGAGGCATGTGGCAGCAGATAACTGATGTAAACATTAAACTACACCAATACAGTCAAGTGAAGTTAAAAACATGATTTAAACCCGCATTATTAATTCGCCTGCAATGTCAAAACAACAAATATGATAACGTTTTTGATCAAAAATAATACATCTGAGAGCAGAGCACAAAAATACGTAAAAAAAATCTTTATTGAAATATTTTAATCTGTAGAAAGCAGAATGACAGTTTCCCCCTTGTTTTTTTATGTGAAACCAAACCATCTGTGCTACAGCAGGTCGAACCTCATCATCCAGCCAGCTGACAGCCGCTAACCAGGCCTGCGAACACAGAGGGCAGATTACATTCTGAGAAAACTGCACATGCACTCACTGTCCCTCGCTTTCCGCTGGTATCTCAAACAGCAGGCTTCTTCAGAAATGTTTTATAAAGCTTATGGCAATATGCTGATTTGACCTCTGCGCAACAAATTTCATGGCACGAGGTTCATTAACATCAACGCTAACGTTTTTAAAAACAGTGAGTAACTGATGTGTCTCGAAACGTTCAAAGGTATACAAAGGCGTACTTCGGGGGTGTTCTTGAAACAACCCTGGTCCAGTCCGACTAAGTTTGCCGGCACCTCTTCCCGACATTCACAGACCTGAGAATCCATTTTCCTGTGAGTTGGCCACTGAAAGTCTTGCGTATCTGCGTTTGTCCGTGAACTTTCCATGACTTTGTGTCTCTCTAATGATCAAAGCATTTTGCTTTTCAGTGTGCCGATCTGTTTATCGAATAGGTTTATGAGCAATTTTGGCAGGGAGAGGGGGTTGAGTGGAGATTTAAGCATGTTCTCACACACATGCAGACCCAAATCAACATAGATGCCCGCATGGGCACATACACGAACGTACCTCTAAAAGGGTCCCTGGCATTGTGACATTTCACATTTCATTTAAATCCATGAGGGATTACCGCCCTCATGTTAGGGAGGAAGAGAGAGAGAGTGGGGGAAAAAAAAGCACTCATCGAATCCATTAGTTTTAAACATTTAAAGG
This sequence comes from Pelvicachromis taeniatus, assembly GCA_015108175.1. Taxonomy (NCBI): domain Eukaryota; kingdom Metazoa; phylum Chordata; class Actinopteri; order Cichliformes; family Cichlidae; genus Pelvicachromis; species Pelvicachromis taeniatus. Next base: position 6,480 of record VURO01002022.1, read on the forward strand.
ACCATCTAAGATAGACTGATGGAAGGATAGAGGGGTGGGCGGATGTGTAGGGCTGCTACTGATGTGGAGTGAGGACTGCGTGGCACAGCACAAGTCTGTCCTAGATTAAACAGCCGCTCTAATCCCCCATTTCTGCCCCCAAATTGGGTTTCCCTCAATCTCAGTCTTGCCATCCTAATGTGAGAAAAAAGAAGTAGAGCAGAGGCTGAGGCAGAATAATCAGCACGTTAAAAGCTCTGAGAGCAGAATAGGAAAAAAAAAGGGGGGGGGGGGATGTAACGATAAAGCAATTGAATGGGTGACTTTAAGAGAAGCGTGCAGAGCTTGATTGAGGTCAGTCAGGGCTTCCTAAAAGTCACGCCCTGCCCCTAGTCAACTGTAAACATTCATCAAATGAGGCATAGCAGAGTGTTAGCTCTGTTTGGTAACTTCAAACGAGAACTTATGCACCAGTATTCCCCCTAATTTCAATTTCTGATACACAAGTCCAATTTGGCACAGTACATTTAGCCAAACTTAACACCAATGCAGCAGTCTCTATCCACCTGGAGTGTCACCTTAAAACCACATGAAGAGGCACAGCTCAGCCATAATTTCCAGTGGTGATAGCTCCATGTAGGTTGCTCTGGATCTTAAGGGGTTTGCCTCCGGCTCTGCTGGAATCTGTCTCTCTCTTTGAGCATGTGAGTAATGGCTGAGCGGATGGCGGGTGCCTGGGGATCAGTGGGGTCCTTCTCCAAGTAAAGACTGAAGTGCTGGACACTGCAGGTCAGTAGGCTGTCTGCACTGTAACCCCGGTGACCGGAGCGGAGCAGCCTCTCGCAAGCCAGAGCCAGGTTCTTGTCCCAGTTTGGAGGATAGTCTGAGTGGGCCTCAACAATCTCCTTATAAAGCTGCCCAGCAATTAAAAGAAGAAGAAAAAAAAACAGAGATAAACATAAAAGCATTCACGCTTCTCCTGATGCATTTTAATCTGTGTTAAACGACAGTGTCTGCAGGTTTGCTGGAGGTCAGACTCACAGTGTAAGACAGCTCAAAGAGGCGAGCTTTCCCCTCTCCCTGCATCCTTTCAGCCAGGTCAAACAGAAAGAAAGCCGTCTTCATCCTGAAACAAAGCACGCAGGCTCAGGGCTAAGTGCTGGATGGATGAGCCATGCAGATCTACACTCTCAGACGCACCACTCCAATGGAGTGATTTATGTAGATGCCGGCACCAAATACAATGTACATGTAGATGTTTTACCACACAAGACTGGGTTATGGAGATGTTCTGGTGGGGCAATATGCATCGCGACACAGCTTTTTATTTACGCTCTAAAGTATACATCCACTTCAAACAAGAAAAGTAGCATCCGCTGTAAAGCATTCAGCATACCTGGCTTGCCACATCTCTTCATTAGCAACACGCTCCCAGGATGCAGGATGGAAACTGTTCATACATGGGGAGAAAAAAAAATTCTTTATCTAAACCACCTTCAGGCACCGCGCTGGCTTATTCACAGTTCCACTAACTATAAATGATTATTTATGTGAATATATTGTTCCACTTGGCTGTGCAGGTTTTGATACACTAAACATCAATGTTTGCTGCATAAACATTAAGTGACTGAGCAACAATACCAGCTAGCACATTAGACATGGAGTAAAACCACATCTGCCTTTTTTTCCCCCCACTTTGTTGACTGTAAACACTTGACCTCTTCTTCAAAAGAATATTTTAGCAGGGTTTCCGAGCTAATATTTGGCTTGTGGGCATCGGCAGACACGCTTGTCGTGAGGGTGCGGGAAATAATGTCACAGTATTCAGCCGTGGATATCTGAGTGAATGAAGGGCTGCTGGCAACAGCAACAAAATATGGAGCTTTGACTAATTCCACTTTTGACACAGTTATTGACAAAACGCAATAAGAAACTCATTATTTTTCATCTTCAGTCTCATTTCAGATGGCTAAGGGCCTAATGTCTTGCTCTGGTTAAATTCACAAAGAGCTGGATCACAGCATGGAGAACAGAGGACAAGCCCACTGAGGGACGTTCTGTGGAGTCTGTGGAGGGATGACTGAAGACCACAGAGAGAAAAGTGAGCACTGAGATTCTTTTTTTTTTTTTTGCTCCAAAGGATTTGTTTATTTTCTTGGCCAACAGCAGCCCTTAAAAATTAAACCATGCTAATTTTTAACCATTTAAACCCCATTTAAATGTTTAAAAAATTCAAATCAAGATCACAGAGATCCAACTTTTCTAAAAACATTTAACATGTTAGGTTGAATTTCAAAGCAATGAAATTCAACCCCCCCCAGATACCAATCTGAATATGATCATTTTCATAGTACAATCCCGGCTGAAATACGCATTAATGTAAGCGTTAACTGTTAACCTGTTGTGTGGATCACTCCAGTTGTAGATATTGCGTGTACGATGAGCCCACTTTTCAGGGTGAAACTTCTTCTGAACGGGCACTAAGTAGTCACACACACCCAGGGGCCAGCGGGAATAACTGCGTTCCCAGCTCAGGTCTCCATCAGGAAGCCCAATGCAGGCAAACACATCCCTCCTGCAGAAAAACAGAGACAAACTCTCAGATAGAGGCTTGCTCGTGCCCTCAGTTTTTATCTCCAGGTAGCTGCTTATAATGACACACACAATGACACCATGGAGACAGAAATTTCCTGACATCCCAGCACCTTCTAGCTTCCCATCAGCCCTGCGCTTCTCACAGACCCCGAGGGTTACTCCCGCAGGTCAGTGTTGCCCCCACAGAGAGACATACATGTTGGCCTGGCAAACACTGCCCCCTGGTGGGCTTGGTATTAACAAGGCACCATCCAATTTCTGGATCTCAGTTCCTCCTGAAGGACTGAATCATGGGAGCAGGGAGTAGCAGTAAGTCCACCAGAGACCGTTTAACCAAATCAAGTAGATTAGTTGACTTTTGTAGTTCATCACACTCCTTTTATGGCCTCAACAGTTCTGTGGGCTTATCTCGTGCTTGCACTGTGTCGACCATCCTACTGATCTCTGCCTCATTAGATCACCCACTTGTTCATTGTTGCCCTCCCAATTCACTCACTCTCTCTCTCTCTCTCTCTCTCTCTCTTTCCATTTAATATCCTCCTATTTAGCTGTTCAGACCATCCTTTTATTCCCCTTCTGCTCTTTTCATGTGTCTGAGGCACTCACTGCGTGTTGCGGGACAGAAATTGCTCGAGACTGAAGGTGCCTTTCTCCTCGGGGTTGACCGGGTCCCACCAGCGCCCGGGAAAGTGGATCCCAGGGTGGTGCTGTGCCAGCTTGGCCACATACCAAGCATATGTCATCATCTAGTGAGAACAAAGAGCACCACCAATCCCAGAGAAATATTTATATCCAGTCGATTATCAGTTAAAGAGTCATCAGCGCAATTAGTTTAAAGTGATTTTTTGTTTCATTATCTTAAAGCAACTGATGAATCTTGCTGATAACATATACAAACCAATAAGTATATAATGACAACATACCCAATTTATAAACCGTCTACTTGCGGACTTAAGGGTCTAATTTATGATTTTGAATGAATTTCTTTCAATTATCATATAGCTGATTTTTGACATTTTGCAAAAATATGTTAAATACAATGATGTCATGAGAAATCACACTTTATTCATATTTTGTTCTTTATTTGTTACTTTTTGGAGATAAAATCTGTTTTTGAATATGGTGTGGTTTTATTCCTCAACTTATAATATGAAGGACAAATCATTTCAACACAGGGAACAGAGGAAACCTCCTGACCTCCTGATCAACCAGGCGTACATCAGGCCGTACGCCCTGGCAGTAGTGCAGGTATCGCAAAGAATTTCCAGGCAGATCTCCTCTGGTCAGGATGATTGAGTCTTTGGGGAAGGAGGCCAGAAGCTCCCTGCCGAACCTCTCCACCACAGTGTTCCCACTCTGATCACACTCCCTAAGATCATCAGCACATATGCAGGCAATTACTCTACACTAGTATCAAAATAAAAGCTACATTTTCTCCCATTTTCAAAATGTTAAACACGTCTTTACCCCTGCTCAGAAATGTGTGTGCGATGTGTGCGGCAGTGTATATGTGAGTGTCTGTAGGTATGCTTTCAAGGTGCTCTGAGGGTAAGTTGTCAGTGCCCCCGCCCCTTCCCCTCACTCTAGCTGCCTATCTAATCGTGGGGAGACAGGTGTGATGGGTCTGACAGCACAGGCCATGCTCTCCCCTTGATCAAAGCCGCTCAGTGATGGCTGTCTGGCACTCCCCAGCGCTACGCTGGTGTAATCTGCCTTCTCGGACAGCTAACATCTCAGACTGAGCTCTGAGAGTAGAATCTATGTGCTAACCGTGCCTCTCTTTAGCCCCTACCACGGGGTGAGCAGAGGAAAACCTGACATGTGGAGTTCAGACCTGCAGTATGAAGCGCAGAGAAGCAAAAGAGAAACAAATCAGGTTGACTCAGGAAAAACTGTGCATGGGGATTTTAGAAGGACCTAGAAGAGTGGAGTTTTTACTTCATTTAAAGTTTATAAAGCAGTATTTAACTTCATTCTTCACATGCATTTGGGTTTAGTATATTTACTGCAACATGAATATTGTAAAAACATTAAATTGACAGATACATGGATTGCAGAGTATCTGAAAAGAAACCATAAGACTCGAGCGGTCGGACACAAAAACACTATTAGAGCCTGAAATCACTAATAGCCTGTAGAAGAAAAAAACAATGCAGCTACAATAATTATGTCCACTGTGATCAAAATCTTTGCTGTTAAGAATTAGTTTTCTAATTGTCTCCAAATTCAGATGTTACAAAGCCCTAACTCAGCCCTTTTACTGCAAATATACAAGTGGAAATAGAACTGTAAGGATTTTGTAAGGAGTTAAAGTTCGGAGTGCTGGATTTTAAAAAGAAACGACGAGAATACGCTTAGAGTGCTTTGGTAGTGTCTTTATTCACGTGAAGTGCAATTCTGAGGCCGGGGCCAAAATGAGTCTTACTGCAATAACACAACAAATCTTCAAATTTAAAGTCGGCATTTTAAACTCGTTGTTTCTGTCAGACCAAATCTATCGTGCAATGAAAACCGCTGTTGCACACGACAATAATTCCCGACTGCGTATTGACAGCACTGCAGATTTTCATCACGCCCAACAACAATACTGTAAACGAGTGCAATACTCACCTGTGATTGGTGTGCACCATATGTGCCAGCAGAGCTGCAGTGAAGACCCAGCCTGTGGTCTTCCACAACCCCCCATAGCCCAGCCTCCTCTCCAGCCCAGCTAGAGACCGGCTCAAGCCGAGGCCTGCCAGCACACACACTGCAGCATCGCTCTGGAGCCAGAAACGCTCAACCTGCAAGATGTGGCCATACAAGTGTGTAAAACACACACACACAGAAGTCTTTCCTGTAGTTTTTTGGCTTTGTTGTGGGTTTGGTTTAGCGTTGGACCAGAATCAGCATCAACATACAGTATCCTGCTGTCTCTGTGGTTTTAGTTCAGGATATTGAAAACTGAGTCATATTTGTAATTAAATGCTGAGAACAAGGTGTGATGCTTTAGCTACAACATGAGAGAAGATGTCAAAGAACAGAAAAGTCTTATAGCTCACCACTCCGAGCAGTAACGGTCTGCTAATGTCCAGGTTGGCTCTCCATGCAAAAAACAGTGAGTAGACCACCAGCATGACAGTTAACAGCCAGGGAACTGAACGACACCTCCTAGGACGGGACACCTCGGATTATTCAGTGCACAAATATTTCATCAGCTTTCCTGTTTTGTTTTTTTCTAAATGCATAGTCTGCCATTTCCATATTTTTAGTCTAATGTATCACTTTGTCTATTTACTCTGTAAAAATATACTTGTTTTGAATAAGTCTGTAAGAATATTAATGCACGGACGGGGATCACAAGCCTGCGAGAAAATGTATCTGCCAGCAAGCTAAGAGGTGCATGATTGATTTTCTAATGCAGACTGAGTCATAATGAGCCGGTGCCAACCGCTGAATCACAAACTCATTACAGTACAGCTGTAAAATGTTCTTATACACCAAAAAGAAAACATTTCCCCTCATGGGGAAAAAAACAAACAAGCCATCGTCCGAACCTGAAGAGACAAGCTTTCAGGCTGGAGCGCAGTTTCCTGCCAACAAACTGATTTGCTGATCTCCGTCAGCCGGACACTAATACTCACTCAAGCTTTTCTTCATTTATTTTTCCTCACTCACAAGCACAATAGCTAAAAAGCAAATGAAATTTTATTTACAACATTACACTTTAAAATGGGGTAAATAAGCATTTGCCGGGTTTCCTTTGGGCAATCTATTAGCCGACCTTCCTCTTCTTCATCATCTGTCTGTGTATGTAGCCAAGTTTATTGAAGTGCACCTCGGGAGAAGGGGAATAGCTTGTGCCCTGCAGGGCTTTGGGGCATTACTGGGGCTTTATCAGCTCCACCCAACAGATCCCAGCAAAGGCTCTCCTGTAATGAATTACAGGATCACGCTGCCACATATAGATGCATACAGGCAGTGATTTTCTTGTACACACAAACATGATTTTGAAAATCCAAAATACACATCAAATCCTCTTGATCTGAATGTGGAGCGTCGTGACAGTTTGACAGTTAGGTGCCTCAGTGTTGTTTTGTATTCTTTTTTTCTAAGATCAGCATTTTGTCAGTGGTTTTGTTCCCCGTCTTTTACTCCAGGGGATTAGATTTTTGTAGTTGAAGTGGGTGCTGAGATGTGCATGACAGAGTTTGGTGTGTTGCATGCTGGCACCCAACTCATCCTTACCTGTCCAATGAGGAGAGCGCAAAGCCCATTCCTGCCAGTACCAAGACAGGAGGTGAAAGTTCTTCCAGGGAGCGGTCCAACTGAGCCCTGCACACACAAAGACACAGAGACATGACGGACACCGAAGACAAGCTCAATTACCCTCCCTGCTACTGAACTCAAGGACACCAATTATTAAATGCCCTTCATCCCCTATCAAAACAAACTCCTTGGACTGTGCACTCCTCCTTTCAATCGGATTGACAGATACGAATGACTGTGTCATCCACCCCCCACAGCCCCATCCTCTCCTCACAGCGCCTGTCAGTCACACAGCGCTTGCTCAGAGCGGAGAGATAGTTTCCTGCCTCTTCCTTAATACCCATCTCTATTTGACAGCTTATTGAGTCTCTATATCTCCCAATGTACACTGTGTGAATGTGCTCATGAGTGTGTGCTCGCGTTTGTGTGTGTGTGTGTCAGTTATTCCAGTGGGTTTACGTCTCCAGTGCGACATGCCTGTCATGTTCGCCTCTCTTCCCCATCTTGAAGGTGTGCTTGTCCATCAAGCAGCAGGGGTGATGGAAAGGGGTGGGTGCTTGGCAGAGGGGGGGCTGGTAGTGGGGGGTCTTAAGACGCACACGCACCCCATCCCGTCAGCTGGAGAAAGATACCAGGAGTGGGATGACTGTGGTGGTGGTAGCAGAGGGAAGCAAGGGAGGGAATTGGGTGGAGGGGGTGGGGAGGTGCTAGAGTGGAAAAATACAATTTCTCAAGCTCTATTGCAATGTCTGTCATCACAGCTTGTCACGCTTAAACACCAGAGCTGAGTGATCATTTCAAACTGCTGGAGAAAGAGAACACAGCGATTTGGCCCTCTAAGCAGGTTCAGTTCTGCTTTGATGGGAGAGAGTGGAATGGGAAGAACAAAAGCTGCTGGGGAGAGTAAGGGAAGAGATGGGCTGCAGAAATGACTGTGGGCCCTTATAATGGCTTGGTGTGTGTGTGTATGCGGTTAAACCTGTGTAAATCACCAGAACCATCGCAAAGAGCAGTTGGGTCTTCCATCTCTAGTCCCAAATGTGCCCTCACTGTGCCTCAGATCAAATCGACCTACTTTCTTCCCTTCTCCATCCTAGATCCTACTGTCTAAATAGAAATGAAATACTCAAATCAAACATGCTGGGCAGTTTATGGATATGAGAGCAGAGATGAGAAACATACGGTTTCCTGCTTCCTAAATGCAAGAGGGACTAAATGTGCTGCTTTTGGCCACAAAAACTAGAAACCAGGAGGTTTCATGCGCAAACAGCAGAAAGACTCTTTACTTACTGCAGCATTGTGGTCAGGTTAACCGAGCTTTCTGTCTTTGCCTGCAAAACAAAAATCTATGTAAGTTAAGCCAACAGGGTCAGGGTGGGTTTAAATGCAGCGAGGCAAGCAGCACTTACCAAACTGAACGTGCCATATTCAGCTCGCAGCAGGTGGGTCAACAGGCCTGACAGCGTGGTCTGGTCACCCCAGCTCCAGCGGGCTGCGTTGAGGTAGGATGAAATCGGCAGGTAGATGTACGGCAGGAAGCCAGCAAGGAAACACAGTCCCAGAGATACAAGGGCCCGCAAAGACAGCTCCTGTTTAAATACAAGGATAAGATGTTCTTAAATTCATGTTGCCGAAAATGCAAGCAAGAAAGTAAAATGGAAAGTGGGTGTGTCAACAAGACTGGAGAGCCTTGTTTGGTCATTCTTTTCCCTAAAAGCCTCTTTTTTTCTTAAACCAACAGTAACTTTGAAGTTACACTAATTTCCAGCTTCATATATTTATTCTCGGACCAAGACGGCTCTGTAGAATTCAGAGTTTAAAATAATCCATATTTATAGCGATCTTAAAGCCATTTTAGCTCATTTCCCTTTAATCCAACTTGGTAAACAGTAGCTTTTAAGAGGATATGTGGGGAAAAAAATGAATAAGAAAAAAAAAATGTACAAAACAAATTGTACACAGCCTATTTCTTCTTTGCCATCTATAATTCTCTTTATTTAATGAGACCCGGTGACTTACCTTTTGAGAACACAGTCGGTAAAGGACCCAAGGAATGATGACAAACACATACAGCACCAGTGTGTGCTGGTTACAGAGCCCCAAGCCACAGCATAATGCCCCCCAGTGTGCAATCTAACAGGGACAACCAAAACAGAGCAGCATTGAGCCTTTAAGTTGAATTTAAAAAATAACCTGTGTGTTGCATCTGTTGTGTGCTGTTTTGAATTACCTTATTCCTCTGCATGGCATTTTCAGCACAGTGGAAGCTGGCGGTCAAGGAGAAGAGAAGGCCAATAAAAAGGTTATTGAGGGTGAAGACCTCTGCCACCATGGACCACTGCCAGCTGAGTCTGGACACAGCAAATAGCCCACCAGCCAACACTGCTCCAGGACCAGGACCTGCCAACCTGACAGTGTAGACGAAGAGGGCTTCGATCTTTAGAAAGAACTGCATTAATGTATCAGAGAGCAATGACGAGAAGTTAATTACAATCTGGTCAACTAAATTAACTACTGTACTAATGTAACCTTTTGGAGGTTTTAGTTGTTAAAAACGACTGCATTAAAATGAACCTCAAAAACAGTATTTCTAAAGGCTGCAGAACTTAAATTACTTTTTCCAATTTTTATTTGATCAAAGTTGCACTGCAATGACACACGGAAAAAAAAAACAGAGAAAAATAACAAAGTCAGCAGCTTCACACAAATTTTTAACGTTGTTGTCAAAAAAGCCACCACTTCCCTATAACTAATTTGGGGACCCATTATAATCTTCCTTCTACCCAAGTTTGCTTCTCGGACAAGACCTTGAAAAACACTCTCTGCGATTTGGGGTAATTCACACATCATGAGAAGTCCCTCTCGAGCAGCCGGTTGATCTCGAACAGACTGGCACAGAAACCACCGTGGTGGAGATAGCACTTTATCCTCAGCTTCTTAAATATAATGTGTGCACAAAAGTTTTCCCCTTCCTCCTCTCCTGTACTGTCTCCATCTCCTCTGCGGTAATTGAAGCAAACTTGGGATAATCTGTCATACGCTAAGACCCACCACTTACTAAACTGAGAGACAGAGGGGGAGAGAGAGAGAGAGAGAGACTGAGGCGACAAATGATGGGGAGAAGGGAAAGAAAAGGAAAATAGTGCAGAAAAGTGTGCATTAAAGGGGTGAGACAGTGTGCGGGATGTAGGATGAAATATAGAAAAAAGAAAGAAAAAAGTTCAAGAAGAGAGAGGGGAAAGAAGAGAAAAGAGGAAAAAAAAAAGGCAACCCAGTCCCCAGCATGCTGGCTCTGAAATATGAGCAGGCTCGACAATTAGGGAAGTCAGGCAGTATGGCCCTTTCCGCCATTGTGTGGAGTGGCTTAGAGTCCTCATCAGCCTATCAGCTAACTGACAGGCAGAGAGCTGCTCTATTCAGCACCGCAGATACAAGCTGCAGGCCAAACGGCTGCCAGGTCCCTTATGACCCCACAATCCCTTGCCGGTGACAGCTTCAAGCTCCATAGCAAATTAGGCGCTCTCACATTACAATCGAAGAAGACAGATTCCATTAACGGTATCTGAAATTGAGTAGAGAGCAGGCCCGTTATCAGACCTGACTCATAAGCACCGCCATTAATCACAAGGCATGATACCATTTATACATTTCCAGCTCTCTGCCTGCCGCTGTGATAGTCAGCCACAAAAGGCCTGATGAGACTTAGGCTAGGGGAACAATGGAGCTTTCTGAGGAAAG
>VURO01002024.1:0-15251 GCA_015108175.1 Pelvicachromis taeniatus
GCCGCGTGTGAGGTTACTGGCTTGTTTATGGCAAAATGACAATTATTTTGGTCAACACCAAGATTACTCCCACATACCATATGTCTGGGTGTTTGACACCATCGTGGGAGGATTTTTCTAATTTGGTGCTTTAAGACAGAAATTAATGTTTACATGATGAACCGTGTAATGTGAAGGTTCAGCTCGCTGCGTCTGTTTAGCTGAAAACAGACGTCACAACAGGGCAAACTGTGATCGTCACACTGTGGGACACAGTTTTCTTCTTCTTTCAGCTGCTTCTTTTAAGTGTTGCCTGAGCAAATCAGGTCCCTCCATCTTATCCCATATTAGCGTGTCGGCATTGGCCCCATCATATATTAAAGAACTGACAGGCCTTCTTGTGACTCGATGAGTTTCTGAAAGTAGAATGGGAGGCAGAGGCTTAAATTATCAGGCCGCCCTGATAATTCTGCAATAAGCTCAAGCTGAAAGGAGAGTTCCCATGATGCACTGAGCATTTCTTCTCAGGGAAGATGAGATGACAGAAGATGAAGATATGTGCATGATGACAATGAGAGTGCAAATGAAAAAAAAAAATTTAAGAAAAAAAATGGACTATTTCCAAAGAAGAAAATGCAAGAAATTAAAAGATTGCAGCATAAACACAGGCTGTGACCCATGTGTGCTGACCACACATCCAGTATATGTGCAGCAGAGAAACGCCAAAGCTTACAGACAAGTCACCAAAGAAACAAACAAAAAAACAAAAACGCTTCGTGAAGAAGTGTCTTCACAATAATCCCTCCTAACAGGATCCTTTAGCAGTGAGTGCCAGAGGCAGGAAAAGCCAACGACAGCCGGCTCTGCTGTCATCACCAACTCCCCTCACCCTCTGATCTATGAGCCACTTTAGGATACATTACACAGAAACCACACAGGCTGCCAGACGAACATCTACAACTAATATCTAATGGCTCATTTCAAGCCACGATTCTCCCATCCTTAATTATTCACAAAGCAAAAACTCAAACGTCACCACTGTTCCTAAAATTTAAACCCACTAGGTGAACAACTCAGAGGCATACCTCACATTTCCTAGTGCACACGACTAGGTGCTGAACTTGAAAAAGGAATGACTCATTCAACATCAAACACACACCTTTTCACAGGTCCTGAGCACTGACCAGGAGGACAGAGACAATGAAGATCTTATGAATTAGCATGCATCCTGCATGTGACCCGCTTAAATGCAGCTTAAATGCAAACTCAGGTTAACTTTAAGCCATTCATGTGTCTAAATGGGTCAGTGTCCAGTTAAGTGGCGCGAGAAATGACCACACAAAACAGGTAAAACTTTACACTGAGCTGGCTTCAGTTTGAACCAGGCTAATTCAAAATATTTGTTGTACAGATTCACTAAAAAAGAAACGTATCGTCATGTACAGTAATGAGTCCTGTAGCAGTTATAAAAGCATAAAATTAGCTGATGACTCAGTTATCATCAGGAGCTGGATCATTTAAAAAGTGAAAAGACATGATTATTTTATAAAACTTTCAACAGTCACACCACCAACACTTATCAAGGTGTTGAGCTACAAATATTTGAGTGTTTTAGTTGACAACAAACTTGGCTTTGCAGCGGTTACAGCTTGAAAAGGTCCAGCTAGAACTTGGCATGTAAGCAAATTCTTGAATTTTGGCTGCCAAAGCTTATTAAAACGAGACAATTGCAATAAACGAATCACCGCGTCTCCTTGTGTTCTGCAGTAATTATATCCTTTGCTGCCATCCATAAAAGCCCTACATCCACTCCCCAGCAGCCTATGGCGTTTTTAGTTCAATTCACATTAATTCATTCAACGGAAAACAAATAAAAAAAAAAAAGAGTTAAAGAAAAACAAAAATGTAAAAAAAATGTTTTCTCCATTTTAAATATGAACCTTCAAATTGGAGGAGTGGTAGTTTTAGTCCTGAAAACGTTTTCCTATCATGAATTTCTCAGTCAGTTCTCATTTGGGGTTTTGTTTTTTTATTATTGTTTGTTTGTTTGTTTTTTAAATATATAAAACAATGGTCATTGGTGCAGCAAAGATAATGAATTAATGGAAAGCTGTGTGGGCTTGTTTACGAACCCAGAAATGACGCAGGGGTTTTCCTACAGATTCAAAAATGCTGGCACCGGCTTTGATCTCTTTAACTAGGATTTGATTTGTTCAAACCTAAATTATTTTTAGCTTATAAAACTGAGACGAGAGAAGATGGAAGTGTTCAAAACTTCTTCTGTCTGGCTTTTCACTGAGAATGCTTTATAGACACTAATTTTATTTACTTCATTCATTTTAACAAATGTTTTCCATCCATCCTCTTTGGCTCATCCTTATCAGGGTCGCGGATGGGAGGGGGGTGCAAATATTCTGTTTTAAATTTTATTGCTTTAAAGATTTTCTTAGCACTGCAAGAGTTTATCTGTATTCACTAATTAGAGTCTGTTCTGTCTTGTAGATTTACTTCCATTTTATGATGTAGCCAGGGTTTTGTTTTATTATATTTTATAGATAGATAGATTTTTGTAACGATATTGCTACTTATCAAAAAAAATAAAATGAAAATGCACAAACTCCTAAACAACCCCAGAAGGTTGGTTTGGAGTCAGAAAACCCCTGGTTTACTGATCCTTTGTGAAGCACATTTCCCCTGCAAGGCCAAAACCACAGAGCTTTCGGCCAAATGCTTAAAGCTTGCAATGATATGCTGAACTGCAAAGCATATAAATAGCCTTGGGAGATAACCTAATATCAGAAGTGAACTCTCCGGTCTACAGAAATGCATGTGGGAAACATGCCTGAGCAGAGCTGTCAGTGACTAAGTTTCGCGCTAACTCCTGACAGTATGATTGAACCATGTGGGATTTATGGAATTGATGGTAGTAGCACTGAGTCACTGCTCCCACCGCAGCTGTGACACAGCAAGCTGCCATTTTCACTCGCCCACACATACGAACTAAGCCTTTACATGTACAGCTGTCATTGCCATTCAGCGTGAAAGTGGACAACACACGGGCAGCCGTTAGTGGATGTGGGCAGGGCCGCTGCCGTTTTGGCTTACAGCGTCCCAAATGACGCACATAGAGCTAGCAGGCTAAGCTAACTTCACCGAAAAGCTCTAGCTGCACAAAAGTCCACTGACTGCACACAATGAAGAGGTCATCTGAGTGTTCACAGTTAGCTTGGTTATTTGCAAACGCAGCGAGGGATGCATCTCTGCCTTACGTGAATTGGGAAAGGGGTGGAGAGAGTTGCTGCTAGGTCAACAACAACATACCACATAGCTTAGCAACCAGCCAGCTCCCGTGCTAACCTCAAACGTCCAAACTAAACCGTTCACAGGCGACGCGTCTGCAAAAGCGTCGCTGCCACCGCCGTCGCTTTTTTTTAGGGAAACATGCAGACTCACTGCGGAGGTTGTTGACGAGCTCTGCGTGGCTGGTTCCTCCTGATTTCCAGGCCATTATTAAGCAGACTTTGCGGAGTAAGTAGACAGCAGCTGTCAGTGCCGCGCCTGCGCCGACCGTTTTGCCGATGAAGCTGACAACCTCCAGAGCGGACGGCGGAGCGGCGGATACGTCACCGGGCATCCGATTGATTTTTTTTTTTTTACGGCGAGCCCCCCCTTTCAGACAGACCCCACCACACACACAGCACTGCCTTTAATTCAAAAAAGTTGATCTGTTTTATAAGATATGTGTCCAAGCACGGTGTTTGATGCAAGGGGAGAGCCACATTCCGCACTGTGCTTAACCAAGACTTGCCGCAGTTAGCACAGGCAGCGACCGCTAGGTGGCGGGAAATGACAATGAATGCGCTTAATTTGGTCTCACTGGGCCACCGTCGTTACATACGACTTAGTAGATGACAGAGATGATCTAAGACAACTCTTCCCCTTCGAAATAAAACCTTTGTACACAAATGGGCTGATTGGCTGATTGGATAGAATAAGAATTTACCCCTTCTTCCAGACAATATTGCCAATATTTTCTTTTTGCAATTACGTATTGATAATATTTTTAAAATAAATAAAAGATTTTTTAATGCTGTTTGGAATTTCTTAGGGATACTATCAAGCCTGAAATCAAAATGGCAGCAAACGCAATGTAGCCCACAGACCTTTCACATCCCTAAAGCTTACAGTAGAACATTTTTGCAAAAGAAATATTTATCATTTTAATCTCCTCTATCGAAATTACGAATCTGCCAGAAAAAAAGTGTTTACCCAACCAAATTTACATTTTTATTTCGAGCTTCATAGAACCCCATTCACCAGCGCCCCCTATCAAACCGGATATCCAAAGAGTAGCAACTCTCCGGTCAATTAGAAGTTCTGTGACAGCAGGCGCGTACCTTCCTCTGGTTTTACCCATGATTGCTAAGCTAACATCAGTAGTTGTTCGTTAAATTTACGCAGGAATCTGGTTCCATGGAGAGTATAAACGCTAAATATGTATCCCAGAAAATTAGCAAAACGAGATGGCGGCCAGTGTCACATTCTGATCTGCAGTTACCAGAAATCTTTGCGACGGGCTCATGGGACAACGAGGTTGGCATGTTGACACTTTTTTAAAAATGGACCTCCCGCCAAACTTCTATGAAAAATAACGGAATTTTAAGTGTTTTGCTCTTTATCTGACTTGTAAACGTTGTAACGGTCAGAGTACAATTCAAGACATGTAATAAACAATATTGTGATCTATCGGGTATCTTTCTCCACATAAATGTATTAAGTTAACATCTTTTTCCAACAATAAGGCAGCTATTTTTTCCAAATTCACGGAGACAGTAGGATACTTACTAATCAGTGACAGTTATCTGAGGTATCATATCTATAATGACTAATACGTGTTCAAATTTAACATAGCCAGGCCAAATGTGTGTCTCTTACAGGACAACAGGATTTCTATTTGGTCCATTGGGAGTAATTTAAGCACTGTTATGGAAGATGGGTTTGAAGGGGACCCGCAGCTATTATGTGAACACAAGCATGATGGAGATGTTCTTGACCTCCAGGTAAGCCACTCACTGAGATGTGCAGCTCATTAGCCCGGCCTAAAAAGTGCTGCGCTGTTGTGAATCGTTTTATTTCTGATTTTGCGCTCTGATCACTGTGTTAGGCTTTTGTTGTGACATCTTTGTCTTACGTAAACCAAGCTCGTGTATAAAAATACCTTTGTAATTTTGCAGAACATTTAGTCTTATCCTTAACATTTGTGGGACAAACAACTTGAACAATAAGGCCTGACCTGTTTTCCTTCATTTATTTGCAGTTTTTGGACCAGGACAGAATAGTCACCGCGTCATCAACAGGAGCCGTCACCATCTTTCGACACCACCAGAACAGCCAGGTGCTGCCTGCTTTCACATACACCATGTTCAATAAGGTCCAGTCAAAATAAGCCACTAAAAGAGAAACGCCTCTCTGCTGAATGGTTACAGCCAGAGTCCAGACAATCCTGTGATGCCTCATGTTGCGCTTGATAAGACATTTGTTCTCCAATTTGAAGAAACCCAATCCATCCATCATCTTCCAATTTTCAAATATTGGATAGTGGAGGAAACATGCTAAGCAGGGTATTTCATATGTGTTCTCCTCTACCAGTGCTTTTGAGTTCTTCTTAGGGGATCCTGAGGCACTCCTGGTGCAGATGAGATATACTCAATGGTCTATTTATTAATACACACCTTGCTAATCCCAAGTTGGGCATCAATGATCTAAATCTCTTGTTTCATCACATCCCAAAGATGCTCTATTGGGTTGAGATCTGGTGACTGTAGAGGCCATTGCACCACCAGCAGCTTGACCCGTTGATACAAGGCAGGATGGATCTGTGCTTTTACATTCTTTACACCAAATTGTGACCTCACCTTGTGAAAGCTGCTGCCGAAATCGAGACTCATTAGAGTAGGTGATGTTTTTCCCCAATCTTTTATCTTTTTAAGACCATACTCTGCAAACCCCAGAGATGGTTGTGCAGGAAAATGCCAGTAGACCAGCAGTTTCTGAAACACTCAAACTAGCCTGACTGACACCATGACAACCACGCCATGTTTAATGGAACTTAAATCACCTTTCTTCACCATTCTGATGATCCGTTTGAACTTCAGCAGGTCGTCGTGACCATGATTGCAAACATGCACTGAGTAGCAGACATGTGACTGGCAGGTTGAATCTTTTTGTTGTAGCAAGCAGCTGAACAGGTGTACCTAACAAAGTGGCCTGCGAGTTCTGGGTCTGTCCCAGCGTCCCCTCCCGGTCACGTGTGCCCGGAAAACCTCCAAAATGATCCTGATCAGATGTACGAACCCCCTCAGCTGGCTCAGATCGACACAAAGCAGCAGTGACTCCACTCTGAGCTTTTATTTCTAAGCAACTAACTAAAATATCAGGAAATGAACGCTGTTGTATAGGTGGTATTTAATGATCTTTAAAGTCAGTGTTGTGCAAAACAGGAATATGTTGCAACCAATCAGAATAGATCAGTAAACTGGACTGGACCTCACTCTTAACGCTTGACTAAAGATAACAAAGTTTAGACTTGCAGAGTTTATCTACAGTGGAAGGGGATTTGTCTTGCTCAGCAGTAAAAAGTACTTTACCTGAACCTTTCTTCAGCGTCTTCACAATAAAAGTATGCAACCAGACATTTTTGTATAAAATATTAAGCACAAAGATTCAAGCAAGAAACTACAGCGGTGCAGCTATAACCTCTTACAGCTAGTGACAAAATCCGCCATGTCATCAAACTAAATTATAATAAGTTTGGACCCCTTATTCAGGAGGGGAGTGAGATGCTGAATTCATTGGATTCACTTCTTGTTTCAATTCTCTTGCCTACAGACCATTTCTGTGTCACAGCTCTGGGCGAGAGCACATCGTTATCCCTGTGACAACGCTCCGTGCACCGGCGTTGTGTGCAGCAGCCCGGAGATTGTTACGGTGGGTGAAGATGGCAGGATCATCGTCTTCAGAGCTGACCAGGAGGGAGTGGCTCGAGTCATCGGTGAGCTCAAGAGGCAGAGTTTATTTTGAAGTTCTGTGAAACAAGTCGAAACTTAAGCTTTGTATTGGACTGTTTAACCTTTGATAGAGAATGCCGACAGCAGCACAATCCATGCGGTGACTTATCTGAGGACCACAGAGATTTTGACGGTGAACTCAATCGGTCAGCTCAAACTGTGGGACTTCAGACAGCAAAGCAACTCCCCATCACAGATTCTG
This sequence comes from Pelvicachromis taeniatus, assembly GCA_015108175.1. NCBI lineage: Eukaryota > Metazoa > Chordata > Actinopteri > Cichliformes > Cichlidae > Pelvicachromis > Pelvicachromis taeniatus. Next base: position 7,249 of record VURO01002024.1, read on the forward strand.
TCCTTGTAAGAGCTCTCATTTTTTTTCCTTCCTGTTTATTTCAATTATAAGCAAGTCTGATGAGTTGGTTATTGTTCATCCAGGTCAGGGGATCGAGTTCCTTTGCACTGCGTGGACAGACATCCGAACCAGCAGCACATCGTGGCCACGGGAGGCCAGGATGGCATGCTCTGCGTGTGGGACGTGAGACAAGGCAACGCGCCCTTCTCTCTGATGGAGGCACACACGGCTGAAAGTAAAGTCGGCTTATTGTGGGCAGATGTATTAAAACTGAAATTCAAAGACGTTGTGCATGTAAATAATGGTTTCATATGTATATGTCTTTGTTTTTCCTGACAGTGTGGGAGGTCCACTTCCACCCAACCAACCCAGATCACCTGTTCACATGTTCAGAGGATGGCTCGCTGCTGCACTGGGAGACATCCTCCCACTCAGACATGCCTTCCTTCTTACAAGGCAAGTCAGCTTTATGGCATAAATATGATTGTTTTTTTTTACACTTTTACACATTTTCCAACCCATTTCTTTTTCTTCAAAATCACTTTTTGAGCCGCTGTGTTTCCGAGCTGTACTCCAGCAGCAGTGTGCCCACAAGGAGTTTTAATTTTTGTAAATGGACTGGTGTTTATATAAAGCTTTTCTACTGTGAATGAGCACTCGAAACACTTTTTACTACAAGCGTCATTCACCCAATCACGTCCATACATGTGCTTTTTTTCTCTACCTACGCACCTTGGCTAATGTTTGTAGTCTTTTTGTATTTTCAGGGGGCAGAAACAGCAGCATGGTGTCCCGCAGTGCAATGGCCCCAGCCGGAGGAAACCAGTCCCTGATCAACGCCTGGCTAAGTGGAGACTCCAGCAAAGGCCGCCTGGAGACGACTCACATGCTGCCCAGCCAGACGCTGTCCGTCAACAGCCTGGACATGCTCGGTCCGTGTCTCGTGTGCGGCACTGATGGAGAGGCTATTTTTGTCAACAGACAGGTCCCGGTTTAAACGCGATGTTAGTGGATGTGGATGAAGATGTTTATTTGGTGTCAACTTGAGGGTCATACAGCGGGTGTAAAATACTGGATAACGAGGCTGATGGCTTTACTTGTCTTTTTCATCACAGGCAGAATCGTTCAACCCAACAATGGTCTTTGTACAGATGACGTTTAATACTGTTATAGAATAAAAACACTTTATAGAAATGTCTCAAGACTCCATTTAGTTTTCTTCTCTTTTTTTAATAAATACAGAAATTCAAAGTTGAAGATCAACTTTAGCTCTAACTCAGCATCTAGATTACTGTTTACCCCCTGGGGCTATTTCCAGGCCTGCTTTAAAAGTTCAGGTTCCTACCTCATTTATTTATTTTAACATGAATTTTCACGCGAGATCCTTTCAAGACAAAACTCTTTTAAAAGACAAACTTGGATGAGGAATTAAAGGGTATTAGATGTATAAATTATTTACTTGTACTATTTGTAATCAGCTGTATTTTTCTTATGTATAACTTTGTGAAATAAGTGCACTATAATATTTTATTCTATTGAGGAGTAACACATAAACACCCATCTCTGCTTCAAGGTCCCTGACGTTTTTCCTGAAGAATAAATGAAAAATACTATTAGGGATTTTTTTTTTCTTAATATACAATCTACATGATCAATAAATCCTACAGATTTCTTTAATTTGTTACAGGATGGATGGATGTAAGTGAAGTTCTTGTAGACCCTGTAATAATAAAACCGATTGGGCCTACTGCAGAAATCTCTATGGTAGATAATGAAAAATCTGGAACAAAAACAGGAAGATTGTAATTTAAATGTTTATCTGTGACTTTATTACTTTAATATAATATATCATAAATGATTGAGACGTTTAATCTGTAAAAAAAAAACAGCTGTAAAATATAGTTAGTCCAAAATCTACGCCCTCCTTCACATCTTCCAAAGGTTCACTGGGAACCTAAATTTAACACTCCTAAATTAAGGGTTACTAAAATTATTTTTACATGCCTCCAAACACATGTGACTAAAATTTCTTACAGACTTTTTTCTTTAGTGGTTTAAACGAGCTTCCATACACTGGGAAATTAAATTAAATTGAAAAGAAAAAGCTCTGAGTGACTAAATGCGTTTTTACCTTAACGGAACTCTATTTTGAAAAACGGAAGTATTTTTCGTTAGCTTTATTAATAGCTGGAAGCTGTTGTACTTGTCATTCAGACATCCCAGGAATCCTACACGACTAGCCAGCTATCGCGGCACAACAAGGACATTTTGAGTTAAAAGTGCGTCCTTGTAGCCGAAGAACGTCAAGCAATAGCCTTTACCAATTGAAAGAAGAAAATTGTGGCGGAAAAAAAGGCAGCTGAGGGTTCTGGTGAGTTGTCTAACTCTTGTCAGTTGTGCTTTGAGCTAACAGGCTAATTCGCGTTCTGTTGTTGAATTAGCCTAGAAGCAAATGGATGCCTTCAACACACAGGCCGCGGTGGCACTGCTGAGCCGCTAGATTTAACGCAAAGAAAACTTACGATGACTGAAGCTTACGGATCGTTAGGTAGTTGTGATTTTAATGGCGAATGTGTCGGATGTATTTAGCGTTTTATGGTAATACCTGACGCAGGATCGCGTTAGAGCAGCACTCTGTTAGCGAACGGCGCTAACAGCGCTAGCAAGTGGGTGAGTTATTGATTTGTAAAGGAAAACTTTCGTCTGAAGGTTTGTTTTATACGCCACAGTTTAGCTTGTAAATAAAATGAAAAGCAACGCGATCCGGTTCTGTTTTAGCTAATGACTACTACCAATTCCCATAGATGATGTTTATCAGTGAAGTACTACACTCAGAATCTCATGGATAAAATCCACTCTATATTTTTCCAGCTACAGCATGCAAATGTGAGCTCAGACATCAGGGATCCTGCGCTATCACTGCAACTCTGGACTGGTGACATCCTTTTCATCCCTCTTCATCGTCATCCTACATGCTCGTACATGAAAAGAGGGGAGAAACCCGAAGGATACCGGCAGAGACCCAAAACGTTTCCCGTCACGAACTACAGTGGCAACAGCCAACAGATGCTGCAGGAAATACGGAACAGCCTGCGCAACCTGTCCAAATCGTCAGACCCACCTAAAGTGGATACTGGTGCACAAGCGAAGATGCCCGCAGAGGATTCAAGGCAACAGGGGCGCAGTAGCAACCCCAAAAACCCTCATCACCAAATCTTACAGGAGATCCGCGAGGCCCTCATGCCTTTTAAAAATGAGCCTCACACTTCAGGCTTGCAGCGGGAACGTTTGGCAGGGTACGAGGAGGTGAGGAATGGTTGTTTTTTTTGTTTTTTAGATATAGATAGAGGTTGTTTTGAAGGATTGTTGAGGTATGGCGTTCTGTGCATATTAATGTAATTGAATGTAATCACTTGGTACAGGTTGTTTTGAGTGGAATTATTTTGAAAATGACAGGCATGCAAAGTGGAATTACAAGCTTGTACAGTTCAGAGTAAAGAATTTGTTTCTCAGTTGGCATTTACAACTTGTTTTGAGTAAGTGCGTGCAATCCAGGTATGAATTTGGTATGTAGTGCTTTAGTCGAAGTATGGCTACAAAGTTAATGAATTTTAAATTTGAGCTACAATTTTGACTTTCACGGGTCATTAAAATACGATAGCTGACATAAAACTACTATTTGTGATCTCAGTTTTAACTAAAGCACCTGTGATTATGATTTTTGCCATAATAGATAACACAAAAGAGGTTATAGAGGTTGTGTGACTGTTTCTGTTTGTCTGCTTGTTGTTTTAATGCGTTAGTAGGATTACTCAAAGTTAAGGACAGATGCTGTGTGACTTGGCACAAGTTAGAAATGTAGATGTTGTGTTAAAAACAATATCCACAACTTACTCTGGAAATGCTTCAGATGCAGTTCTAGTATGTCACCATGTTCTCTTTCCAACTACTCCCAGTCTGTGGTTTTAGGTCCACCTCATCATCAGTCAACACAAATCTCTGCTTTTGTTTTTTTGCCATTGTCCTTGTCTCTGTAGTATCAGCACAGGAGGATTTTCTATGTTTGTTTACAGATTGCTATTCAACTGTTGGACAAAACAAAATAGTGAATTAAAGATGTCACTGTAGGCCCATTTGTGTCTTATTCCTCTTTTGCTCTCTGTTGCTCGGTTCTAAATTTGTTATGTTCTTATTTTATTTTATTTTTTCCTTGTCTTAAGCCAAGCATCAGTCACGGTGTAGGACCGGCTACAGACTACGTGGGTAAGATGAGGGAACAGGTGGTTGTTTCCAACTCCAGCTCTGCAGGCCTCAAGCCCCCAGGTATGTCAGTCCTCTGGGATTAACTGTTGCTTCTTCTTTTGTTTTATCATCCATGCAGGCTTTTTTCATTGGTTCAGCCTCAATATTGTTTGAGGGATTTTCGACATTTGCTTAAAGAAATAACTGTGCTGTTGACACACAGCATGAGTCACTGCGTCACTTAATGGAAAAAAGTTGACTAAAAGGTTTTTGTTTTTTATTCTGAGTGGTGGTTGTGATACATTTTAAGGATGAAAATATTGTCTTTGTTTAGTAACATAAGCAGTTTATAGGACATCTGTATTGTGTAGTTATTACAAAAAGCAATCCCTAAAAGTTCTACATTTACAGAAGTTAAAAGTCTTTGTCCACCATGCCCAGGAGTAAAGGATTGCATGTGAGTCACTGATAAATGTTTAATAGAAATCCTTTATTAAACATGTGTCAAAAGGATTCCCAGGTTCATTCACACAGTTGCAAGATCGAGGGCATTTTGCAGGTGTGGCACATCAGTTGAAAGGAGAAATAAGAGTTCATTATGGGAGAAACGCAGCAGGCAGTTAAGCGATGTAAAGAGCCACTCTAAGAGAATCTGAGGCAGCAGGATCATTTGTTGAAATTGTTAAAGTATGTGGTTAGGGGACTGAAGCAAGGTTCAGATGCCTCAAATGGGCTGAGAGAAGTGGCTTTTCCTGATGATATGACTGATGGCACGTCTGACAACACAGAAGCTGTATAGATGTTAATATTTGTGCATTAAAATTTTGCCTTTTCAAGTGTGAAGATGCTGTTGTGTGTGTGATGTTGCTCTTATGAAAGTTCAGTGTTGCATGGCTTTTTGTTTTGAATTATTTAGGCTATAAGATTCTACAAGTAATTTCATGTTTTCAGTCATCCTTTCATTTTTTATTTTTTATTTTTCTTCCTTCAGCTTGGCTTTTAACTTTTGTGTCTGTCTGTGTGTCTGTAGAATCTTCTCACATCCAGCCGGCTGTCCTGAGGAAGACGAGCTGGAAGGGCTCAAGAGAAGGAATGCTGTACCGATCCGACAGCCCTGGACCGGGCCACCCTTCAAACAACCAGAGGGTCACACCTCCACCAAACCGCGGCGGCGTGCCTTCTACGTCATCCTGGGACAGCAACCCATCAACAAAGCGGTACTCTGGAAACATGGATTACCTTGTGCCACGCATCTCTCCAGTGCCCCAGGGGCCGTGGCCTGATGGGTACAGCGCAGCACCTCAGAATCAACGTGGGATCAGCCCAGTGCCCATGGGCCACCAGCCCATCATAATGCCAAGCGCTGGGGGAAATAAATTCACCTATCCCCCTAGCTGGACTCCGAGTGGCTCCTCTCAGCCAGACTACATGACAGGGGGCAGCAGACATCCCCCTCCTCCGTACCCAGTGAACCAGAGTAGCCGGCACAGTCCCACTGACCAGCAGACAGGAGGACCTGCATCCTCGCCTTCTTACCATAATGGAGGGAATATCCCTCAGTCCATGATGGTTCCCAATCGGAAGAGTTACAACCTTGACTTGTATGGCATAGGTTCTCCTCAGTCCTGGTCCAGCCAGCCCCAACCTTCCTCCGGCAACGGCAGCAACCAAGACCGGTCTCCGTCATGGCAACATAACATGCCAGGTCGCTCCAATTCTTTCAACAGCAACCAGCTGAATAGCAGAGCTACTCACCCGACCACCTCACAGCCCTCTGCCACCACAGTCACCGCCATCATACCGACTGCCATTCTTCTGCCGGTGAAAAGCACCCGTGTCCCGAAAGCCGAACTGCACACTGCTGTCGCTCCCACACATCCTCCAGGGAAACGGCAGCCACCTCCTGCAGCACCTGCCTACCTAGAACCCACAGGTACGGTCCCGCAGGTCGTATCTGAAGCACCTGACTACCACGGACCCCCTCCCCCCTACCCTAAGCACCTCCTCCATCAGCAGACTGCACCTTGCCCACCAGGGTATGACACAGGGGCCAAAAGCCTCAGCGCAGGCAGAGAGGATCCTGCTGATGAGGAGAGCAGTGGTCGTGGAGACATCTCGAGGGAAAAACCACCAGAAAGCCCAGAGGGTGGAGCAGCAACAGAGGAGGAGAGGAAGCAAATCACAACATCTCCCGTTCCCGTCCGACGCAACAAGAAAGACGAAGAGCGGAGAGGGGAGTCGGGAAGAGTCAATTTGTATTCCCCGCAGGCCTTCAAGTTCTTCATGGAGCAACACATAGAGAACATCCTGAAGAACCATCAGCAGCGGATTCACAGGAGGAAGCAGCTGGAAAATGAGATGCAAAGGGTGAGAACATCAGTGGAAGGATTTTCACACCAGTTTCTTCCACCTTTACTGTTTTCCTACATTTTGTTTCTTCTTGTCCTCTTGTGACTTTGTCTCTGATCTTTTTCATGCTGTTCTGTTTTGGTTTTCTCAGCTGTTCTTTCTTCTTTTTTTCCCTCCTTGCTGTCACTTAACAGCTGCTCTAAAAGGTAAAGGTATCTCTGCTGGCATGTGACATTGTTGGGAATCTGGTGTTTGTGTTTTGAATGTCTTCTGATGAAAGCATGTTGGCCTCCTATGGCTAAATGAAATGCATGTCATCCCATAGCGTTAACTTTACCGCTTGTGAATTTCTGCTTTGGAATAAAATGATTAACGCTGGTAATCACCACGATTGCATTTCGATATTTTACACTGGTTTCCTTCATTTTCTTTTATCCCCCTTTCACTTGGCTCACAGGTTTTTGTAGTTTGTTTATTTTTTTATATTCGTTTGTTGTATATGACTTTTCTCTTTGCCATGTGCTCAGGTGGGTTTGTCTTCAGAAGCCCAGGAGCAGATGCGTATGATGCTCTGTCAAAAGGAATCTAACTACATTCGGTTAAAACGAGCTAAGATGGACAAGTGCATGTTCAAACGGATCAAGACCCTCGGCATCGGCGCCTTCGGCGAGGTCTGCTTGGCCAGAAAAGAGGACACAGGAGCGCTGTACGCCATGAAGACGCTCCGCAAGAAGGACGTGCTCTTGAGAAACCAGGTGGCTCATGTCAAGGCTGAGAGGGACATTCTGGCGGAGGCCGACAATGAGTGGGTAGTGCGTCTCTACTATTCCTTCCAAGATAAGGACAACCTGTACTTCGTTATGGAGTACATCCCCGGAGGGGACATGATGAGCCTTCTCATCCGACTCGGCATCTTTAAAGAAGAGCTGGCCCAGTTTTACATCGCGGAGCTCACCTGCGCTGTGGAGAGCGTCCACAAGATGGGCTTCATCCACCGAGACATCAAGCCTGACAACATCCTCATAGACCGAGACGGTCACATAAAGCTAACCGACTTCGGTCTTTGCACTGGTTTCCGCTGGACCCACGACTCGAAGTATTACCAGAGCGGTGAGAGTTTATTTTATTTCAATTTTATATTTAGACTTTTAAAAGTTATTTTCTGCCACATACATACTGCTACAGTGATGGATAGTAATATTAAACGTGAGAGATGCCTTTGTGTATATAGAAGTAATCCTCTTGCTCTCAGACTGTCTTTTAAAAGAAAGGGAAAACGGAAAATTTTGAATAGCATCCTTCAGCTTTCCTTTAATGATTGTCATCAAAATCTTTGTTCTGTTCAGAGCCTAAAACAAGCTGACCTGTTGTCATATTTAAAAAAAAAAAAAAAAAAAACACACAAACCAAAC
>VURO01002027.1:0-13980 GCA_015108175.1 Pelvicachromis taeniatus
CCCCCACTCTCGCGTCCTGGTGTGACGGATTGTTTTCCTCTTCATCTAAACTAAGTCCCTGTTGACTATCTTCATCCTCTGTCTCGGTTTGCTCTGGTTCAAACTGGAAAGGTTGAACAGAAGCCATTTCCAGTGCACTGCTAACTAAACTTGATGCGGCGCAACTATATGATGTCACTACCCAGAGTGCATTGAGACGTAAATAACAATGGCGGCCTACTGGTAAATTGGTTTTATATAAGATGTGCTTAAAAGGGAAACATTTTGCGTATTTTAATACCACGTGTATATTATTGAAAGCACAGTACACATTTTAGTGCAAACTTGTAATAATAGTCGGGGTTCCCTTTAAAGAAGAGATAAAAGTGATTTTTTCTAGTTTTGTTACAGGGAAACATCTGCATCACTTAGTTGCAGGGAAATTTCTGAGGGAAAAAAACAACTCATTAAAGAAAAATATGCTTTGGTACAACCAGAATATTATATATTTAATTTGTTAGTATGAACTTGTTAGCGGACAAGCTAAAAAAAAACAAAATCACTGCACAGAAATAGCCATTACAATAGACTCTGTGTCATGGTGCTGGGTCGGCGACCCAGCGTTTTGTGTTTATCATGGTTATTGTCTGATGATTTGAGGTTTGTTTTGATTGTGTGCTGTTTCATTTAGTTTTATTCTTACCTCCCTTGCTTTTGTTTGTGTTCACCCATTGTGATTAAACGCTCACTCGCATCAGCCACTGCCTACTTTTGGGTCCTTCTTTCACAACACCACACGGCTTGCCTCACAAACCATGCCACTCCAGGCTTTCGTTAGCTTTCATTGTGTCCTTATTTATATATTTCAGAACTGAGAAAAAGAAAAGAAACTTCCTAAGGATCTTAATATAGAAAGTAGAGCAAAGATGCTACTAACACTTTACGCGTTGGTCAAAATTTGGGTCAGTTGGAAATCCGTTCTAAGCTAAGGATAATCTGGAGGCTTGCTCAGGATCCTGTTGTCCTAAAATCCAGGCAGTGCATTCAGCTGCTATTATACTGGTGTCTTGGTATGTGAATGTGTTTCTGTGGACTCGTATGCCTCATACATTTCTAGTGATTCTCCAGATTATGCATTAAAATTAACGTAATGCCATAATAGTGTCACTCACTCAAATGCAAAACATCTTTTCTCAGGCATGCTGTAAAGTACTATTCCCATCAGGAAAATTATATTTACTTCCGTTAACACTCAACCAAATATTATCTTTAAATGTGCACCATGACCTTCTTGTGAACCAGGTGAGCTCTACGTTCTATATCCATGCTAAACCATTCCTTTCTGAAGGTAACAACAGTGATATTTAAATCTAATGAGTTTAAATATCCAGGAATCAGGGAGCAAAATACCCACCATGAGTAAACTGTTGAGTCCCAGAAGTTTATGACCAAACCAAAGGTCAAGACCTCAGAGATAGTTGTGGTGCTGACCAGCTGCTTGGACATGAATCTCATACAACCAGAAGATGTCTTATAAAAAGGATTGAGACTTTCATTTCTTATGTACAAAAAGACTTCACTGCGTGCCAGCCTTTTAAAAAAATCATTAAAGTCTTCAAGGCTTTCAAATCAAAATAATATTCAAGCTTTCAAAACACTACACTTTTCATCAGTAACATGAAATTGTGCAGGCTGTGACAAACTGCAATCAATTTTAATTAGGCCATTTTCATCTAAAAGATCTCTGTAGTGCCAAATAATGTCATATTTAAATACAGTAATTCATCAAGACTTCTCTCCAGAATCAGTACAGGATGACTCTTATTTTTAGAAACCTTTGTTCACACAAACCCAGGAGGCAGAATAAAGACTCTCTGACCACTTCCCCCCCCCCCCACAAAATGAAACACATACACACACAAGCACTCGCCTCTGCATGTGTTTTTGTGTCTATACAGCTTTCAGGTCACTATCGCATTTTATCAAGAAACGCATGGGCAGCCTTGTGCGAAATCAAAAAAGCTGCACAAATTATTTGTGTGTGCTTCATGTGTGTGTGTGTGTGTAGCTCTGTGTGTTTCAGGGGAATAGACAGTAAGTTAAATAATATGTAGGCACATATGGCTGTACACATGTACACACAAAGCCTCTTTTAGTGTTAAATATGAAGTTGTGTCAAATTTCAAATAACAGCAAAGCATGCATGCTTATGAGAATACCTCAAAATATTCTTAGAATCCATATAATTTACACATGAGTGCACAATGCACTGGCATTAAATCCATCTGCATTAAATAAAGGGAAAGTAATAATTTATCTCTGAAAGTCTCAAAAAGGGGAGAATGCAGAAAAACAAATATATTTAAGTAGGGGTGTTATTTACTTCTTTCATTAAGCTGACTGTGGAACCTCGTGCCTGGTACTGCATATCTCAAACGCTGCCACACTCTGAAACGAGGACGTAAAACTCATTGCAGTGTCATATTTAACCAAAGATTGAACTCAAAGAGCAGAAGTCAACAGCAATTTTATGACTTTTATTTGTAAAAATGAAATGAGTGTTTTATTTGCATATAAGTGGTTCTTTTCTCTGCAGACGTGGAACTTTTTTTTCCTGCTGAAGAAGAGAAAAGAAGTTAGTGATGGCCGAGGTGAGTTTGAGAAGATATAGCCGTTATTGTTATTTGATTCTGAGATGGTGGAGAGTGATTAAGTAGAGACCAGGCAGGCAGGTGAGTTACAGGTTAGATTTTTCCTTACAGGTGCAGTGACTGGCTGGAAAACTCAGGTTAATTGAACAGGAACTGTCCACAAATCTCCCTAAAGGTACCTTTACTTTACCTTTACTCTGTCTGCAGATGGGTTACTGGAGAACAGGATTTAAGAGCAATAAGCACAAGGACTTGCTGAAGACATAAGAGGTAAGTCTAGATGTATAGAAGTCTATGAAAAAAGACCCTACTACTGTGACCTCAATAAACATTTTCCTGATAAGTATCTGATCTCAGTTGAGAGATTTATGACAGAGATTTATGTATGATAAATTAATACAACATGACACAACTTTGTAAACTTTGCACCCATAAGTGCATCTCTGAGCTCGAAAATGGAAACTTACTAACCACTGAGTGATTCTACACCCATCTTATATATGCAGGCTATGACACTGACAAGTCTGTCTGGAATCTGTTGTTTCAAAGGAAATAAAAAAAACAGAAAATAAGTAGGATTTTTCTTCCTGAGGCTCATGCTGGGGCAGGGCTGCTGTGAGAGGAAGCACAGCAGGGTGGAAAGCTGCAGGCTTTGCAGATGCATCATTTCCCCACATAGCGAGAAGGCAGCAGATGTTGTCTACATTTCATCATTCTTACCTCTGCCACTGTGTACAGGATGCTCCTCCTGTTCTACTTTAGCCTTTAGGAAACAGCTGATCATATTTTATTTATTTATTTTTTTTTCTGTCACCAAATCCAGGAAAACGAACCAACAACAAAGAAGTCCTACTAAAAAGTCCTGTCTGAATCTGAAGCCTGACTTCCTACTACTCTGTACAATAGAGCCCTACTGTCATCCCAGAGTTATTCTGTTGCAGTCGAAGACACATTTGTTTAGGAATATGTCTGAAATACTTTGCAAACAATTCTGTCATAGCACTAGTGTGTATTACAGTATTTGGCCCCGGAAATATTTGTCCTCAAACTGTAAAACACACCCAGGACTAAACCAGCAACCTTCCAATCAGTGTTGGGGGGTCATTACTCAAAAACATTAATGTATTACACATTTACTTTTTTTTAAACATAATACTGTACTACTCTTATTTGTTCCGGCAATAATGTAGATTGGTTCATTAGTTGCTCCACGATCACTGATGGAATCACTAGTGACCAGTGTAACAATAAAGCTTTCATCTGCCCACGTATCTACAGGAAACTCTATCCTAATGAGGATATCATTTACAAGATCATTCTTTTAGCAGCCTGTTTCAAAAGTGCCCCAAAGCTAACATCAAAGTCTGTGACAACAGACCAAAGAGCACAGAATAATGTTTTGCTGTAGCAATGAGTTCAGTTACAGATGTCCAGTCCTTTAAATCTCTGCTTAGTCGGCCGTTTATCCCGTAAGGGTCACAGTCTCCCTATCCAAAACTTAATTCTGATGTGCAATAGCAAGTGTATGTTCTGAATGACAATAAAGTGTCTGCTTTATTCTTTTGTTGCCTGTTGAATATAAGGCTTTGGGTGGCTTAGGTGAAGTGAGCATACTTTCAGCTTAAGCATCACTAGATACCATCACAGGCTTGTCCCTTTGTGCCATAAATCAGAAATAACTGTGACTACTCAGAGGTTGTAAATTGTCTGATACATGAACTGCAAATGAGTAAATGAGTGTGAAAGAAATGCATGTTGAGTCTGATTTCATTACATGATTTTTTTTTAAATCACTGCAATTTCTTTATTTTTTTTTAAAGTACTATTGAAATTGTTTTTTATAAGTATTTATTTGAGTTCCATTATTAAACACTTATTCTTTAGGTATAAATGAAGTGATAAAGAAGGGAAATTGTTTCTATGCAGTAAGTATTCAGAGGCCTATGAGTCAGCCTAGAAGGTTGGCAGGAAGAGATTAACACCATCCTAAGAAATGTCAGTAAAATAACTGTTAGCAATGTGAAGCCGGTGTGTCCATAAGTACATTTATCAACTTTGAGGCAAACGATTGAAGCAGCTGGAGCAAAGGATATTGTTCAATTACATATGACAGGGTGCTTAATACATTAGAGGGCTATTTATTCAACTAAGGCCTGGAATATCCACAAGCTGTCAACTGACAGCTACAAAGCGAAGCTCAACAATGTCGACAGAGCTGTAGGTATCACTTTTCAACATGCAGATTTCAAGGAAATCGATCGAATTGTTGCTTTTAGACTGAGCCATTTGCTTTCTGCTTCCATATTGCTTTGGCCGGTAGCAATGAAAAAGAAACCTGTTCTTATCTTTGAGACGCCAGCATCTGACAGCATGGGAACGAGAACAGGTTGTTTTACCGGGATGGTTCAATACCAGTATTTTCTTATCACTTGTCTGTACTGTTGATGACATCTGTCACCATTCCAATATCCCCTTTTTGCCCTTTAAGCCTGTCTTAAGTACAGTAAAAGCAAATAAAAAATATTCTCACAGTCGGTGCACCAATAGATTAAATATTCATCTTCGACTTTTAGAAACTTGAAGCAATTGCAATACTTAAAGCCACCCACGCAACGCATTGAAACACATAACTTTAAGGAAAATTTTCAGGTAATTCTACTAAAAATCACACTAAGTTTGACGTGGCGAGGCATTAGGCAACATGTTTGGAAGTAAAAAGCACTTAACTGTGAATTATTCTGCTTTGCATGCGCATGTTGATGTGTTTCTTACGCATTAAAGAACAGGAGCAATTCAGAGAGCACTTCAAGGGGAAATTACAAACACATCAAACATGTTTCATTTTGTCAGTGTGGGAAAAAAAATGATTTGGAGCACTCTAACACACATTTAGAAACACACAAACACACACACATCCACATCAAAACAGTAAAATCATAAATATTGCATGTCTTTATCCACTATGGGAATATCGAAAAAATCTTGACATGCACCCGCCTACCATCTGTGAATCTCAGCCCATAGAAACAGCTCTAATGGTGATGAACTGTGCCTTTCTTGGCACGAGAACACAACAAACTGGAGGATCAAAGGCGTTTGGGATGTGCCAAGATGAACTATGATATGTGGTTGCACTAAAGTGTGCTTCTTGTTGGATCTAATGCATGACAAGTGCTGGGAAACTTGATAGAGTTGTTAAGCAATAAGACTTAGGGAGAAGTGCACTTTCTTCCAGATGAAATTATGTCTCAAGGCCTTTTCCTTTGACTCGTCCAGCCATTGCTGAATTGGGGAGTTGTTGTGTTTTCAGACTTCTGTTTGTGATTGTCACATTTAATCCACTGGGATTGTATGTATAGTGTGGCTAAGACATAGTAGTGGCAAGATTTAAGATTCAAGGTGAGACAGAGTTCACTAAGAGACACAGCCGAGTGACTGACTTAGTGTACAGAAATATCTGTGCCACATATGGAGAAGTCCCCAAGTCCCAGTGGGAGATACCACCAAAGGTGGTTGGGAACAACAGAGCTACAGTCCTTTGGGGCTTTGTGTTCCAGACAGACAAGCAGCTGCTGACCAACCAACCACACATATTGGTAGCTGACAAGGGGCAGAAAACTCCGGTTATGAGAGATGTGGCATCCCCAGCGGACTTTCCCCAACCCTATTATCCTATGAGCAAAAAATTTGGGATTATGATTATGCTCATAGCGCAAAAGTTCCACCGTAGTGAAACTAGGCAGCAAGTTAAATCCATGCAAAAGTAAGTGTTACAATTAAAATCACTGGAACTTCAATTTCTTGGTTGACAGCCAAGTTAATGCTCTTCATGAGTTCATATGTTTTCAAGGCCACACAGTATGTTTTGTAATGAGGAAATGGTTTTCTTGACCTGTAAAAAGCATCATACCTGGACTTCAGCTTCACTTCTCTTTTTGGTTGTGTACCTGTAACATGCACAATGACAATAAAGCTGACTCACAATATCTGCTAGTAGGGTCACATTGATGACTTTTACAGGATACTAGATGTTTTGTGCTTAATGTGTGTATTTCCAGTCAGTTGGAAAAACAAAATGTGACAGTGCAGTGAGACTGAGCTGCACTAGCAGCACACACCCAGGAAGTCTGCAGAGGAGAAGAGACACGATCTGTGCAGGAATGGAGACTGATTAGTAGAACTGATTGTATTATTTGGAAAGAATCTCACTTGGAGGAAAGGTGAAGAAGGGAGTTTTTCATGGGAGGTTGAGAAGTGCCAGTGGAGAGTGCACAGGCAGATGAACAAGTAAACTCGTTCTAGTCGCATGATACAAGGCTGGCCCCAGGCTTCACCACTATAGCAAGAAACTGAGGTAACCTGCAACTAATAACAGAGTTTAAAACACAAACTTAACTGCTTCACTTGCCGCATCATGACATATAACCACTTCACTGCCCATGCCCAGATAACCTGTAGGGAATTATATAAGTATTACCATGTCCCAATCACTTAATACTGAAACCTAACAGTGACATGAAAGTGTCCTTGAAATAAAACTCTGCAAACTACACATCAAGAACTGATGTTATGAATTTCCAGCCCGTGGTACAGCCCAAACTTTCACAAGTCCCCTAGGCAGTATCCCCCTTTCCTTCGAGGTATAGAAAATTCTATTTATTTTTAATTTTTTTTTGTCAGCCAGAGGCACCAAAAGTATGTAAACGCCCCGAGAAAAACAGAAAGTGAAAATGGCAATATTCAAATCTTTGACTAATTCAAAAGAAAGCCATTTAATAAAGCATGTTTGGCCCTGATGGTATGAAAATAATGCAGAACCATACTTGAGAGATAAGCATGGATATAAGCATGACCGTTATTTAAGGTAGTTTGTTTTTCTCACCTCATGTCCTGAAATCACCAAGAACACCATATTTTTTAAATAAAGTTATGACAATAATAAGAGTAGTAATTTGTGCGGACTTAAAAAAGAACAAAGCACTTTGATCATGTGCAATGGTGCCTGTTGTTTCTCCTGTTTGTTGGTTTCCTTTATTCCTTTATTCTATAAACTAATCATGAATTTTCTGAGAAAGCATATTTAATAACAAGCAGAGGACCAGGTCGACCAGAACCCTTAAATCATATACAGGAGCACCAGAAAAAGTCAAACAAATAAGACTGCAATGACCCTGATGTGGGATGCAAAGCAGTAACACACAGTTTGACCTGTTTTCATATAAATGTCTCATTTTGTAGAAAGACACGGCATATTTCTCATCTGCTGGGACCAAACAGTCAGTGTGAATGATTTATAGCCTACAGCTGTGGGGATACAACACCTGAACGAGTTAACTGGAGCAGAATTAGACCCAACAAAGCTGAATATTGATGCTTGAGTAATATTTGTTAGACTAGAAGTCTTCAGGTATTTGGCTGAAAGATTGACGGATGGAAGTCAATTGTCAAATGGGAAGGCAAATGAGTTAAGAAGTGGTCTGGTTAATGGATAGATGGATAAATTAGCATGAAAAGTGTCTTTGTTGTAGAAAGAATGTTCTGTTTCAGGGCCATGGGAATTAAGGTGAAGCACTTTAACTCAAATAAGGTCATGATAACAAAGAAAGAATTATTAGAAAAGCAAAGACAGAGGTGAACGGTTGTTTTCACTGTTTAAAAATAAATGTATAATCGTGAGTATACTGATTTGTATGCAGTGCTGCACCGAAAACCTTGCGATTACTTTGAATGCTTGCAGATTGCTGCAGTTGCCTTCAGCTTGAATAGAAAACACTGACTTGTCTGCAAAGACTCGCCAGCTTCTCAACAAGCAGTAACCAAATCTGACAAAGTGCAAAGATGCAAACCATCAAAGTAAAAGCTGCGTGTCTGTACTGCAACTCTCTCAACTTTCAAAATGCGCAGCCTTTATGTTAAAGACAAAATATCTCAGGGTCTGTGTTTGTGTCAGCCTTTTCATGACTTCACTATCACTTGTTGGCAAGTTTGCAGGCAACCTAACATCTTCCATGCAAACTAAAGGCAAATGCAGCAATCTGCTACAGCAAATTTCACCTAGCAACTGCCAGATACCACTCGCCAACCCCATCAACGTGTGATTGCAATGGTGTCGCTGAACCATTTCTAGGCCTGTGTGTTGGAGCAATGAAATTCGCCTCACTGAGAATTGGTAATAGCTCCCATGAAGATACCCCAGTTTAGTTTTTAGAAAGAACAATGAAAGGAAGAAGGACAGAAATGAGAACATAGTTGTGTAAGGTAGGCGGGCGTTTATTGATCTCCAGGTACTGAACGCCATATAAAATTATCTTCAAATGAATTTATTAAGCTTAATTATTGATTTACATCACTGTTTACTGTAATGTTGGATTCAGATCCTCGTATTTCTAATAAATTTTATACATAACACAGACAAGGCCAAGTTGGATTAACCAGCTAATGGAGAAACGGAAGACATTTATTGTGTACATTCATTAACAAGATTTTAGATGAAAAGATCTTTTCACCTGAAAGGGACCATCATATACAAGATTAGTACCATGCTGTATTAAATAAGACTTTAAAATAGTGATTGACACCATGAACCCATTGAAGTATTTAAATAAGTCATAAATCAAGTGAAAAGTTGAGTCATTTTCCAATAACATTAAATACAATCTGACTTCTTTTTGCAACCAGAAAAGTTGATCTCCTTTTGCTCACTAGACGTAATTAATCTAAATCACTTCCTAACTGGATTTCCTTCCCAGAGTTGGAAGCTACATTTGTTATGTACAGTGGTGTTTGCTGGCAGTTATCACTGAAGCTGTACCTATTTCCTTGAAAAGCAGGATCCAGTATTGGCAGATGTAACATAATAAAGTTTTTTTTTTTTTTAATATGAAAACTCTTAGTACAACCTCCGCTATAAAATATCCTTGAAATTCCAAGACTGAGATAATAAAACGAGTTTTCATTCTGACTGATTCTTGCGGTGAAATAGCAGCTTACAGTCAAGCTGTGTGCTCAAGTGGTTCTGAAAACCTGCAAACAAATTGCACACAGCGTTCAACAAACGGCTTAATCAGTCAAGCAGACCTCCAGCCCTATCTGGCATTTAAAAAGTGGACACTCCGTTCAAATAATAGCCTAGTGGTTACAAGTAATCATCAGAGAACAAGTCTCCCATTCCCCAAGGAAATAACTCCCCAAAGCAGCTGCATTGTCCTTTTCTGTAAGCCCACAGAATAATAACTCATGTCGACACACTGATGTTCACACAGTGTAAAGGGGAGAGATGACAAGACTGCGTGATTGGCACTTTGTTTTTCTTCCTCCTCTTTAATATTCCTTATTGAAAGAGTTATACAATAAGGCACACATGAGGCATAATGACAACAAAAGAACAACAGAGACATAGCAAATTCAAAAACTACCAGGCTGACCTGGACAGAAATAACAGAGCTAGTCAGCTATTTAAGAGGGTTATAACAACTGATATTTTGTGAATGAGTGCAAATACTGTCGTGGTCGCTGTGCTCGTGTGTGTTGTTGTTTGTGTCTCCCTCTCTCCTCATCTCCCTCGGTGTTGTCTTCTTTCTCGCGACTGGATGTTTGGTCGGCGATGCGACCTCACGACCCAGAAGCGTTTCCGATGCTGGAGGTAGCCGTGTCTGCTGCTCATCAGCTACGCTGATTACTATCTTCAGAGTGACCTATTTAACAGTGCGGTCGAGCTCCAGTCAATGCTGGATCGTTGAGTTTTACCTCGAGCCGGGAGCGGAGAGTTTCAAGTCACTGGAGGGGAGTCACAAATTGGAGCACGAGCACGGAGTGTAAATAGGAGTTACAGAATCGGACATGGGTTTTTTCACCACCACGAACATTCGCTCTGTGAAGAGGACATATGGATGTCGCCTCGGGGAGCCACAGTGTAGGAGAGTTGTATATGTTGGATTGTTTCCTTCACTGTAAATAAACTCACTATTTTCTCTGGCATAGAGTTCTGCATCTGGGTCCACTTCCTACCACCCACCTTGACATATGCAATCCCCACCGTTCTCATCAGCCTCAGTATTCCTAATAAGAAAACTGCTCTTGGCAGTTTGCCTTCTGCCAGAAAGGCTTTCTAAGAGTTGGTAAATACTGTGAAGAGATCTGCTTGACTCTGCAATACAGCTTAATCAAGTATCTTTGGTATCTAAGCCTCATCTACCAGTAACTTGAGAACGTAACTCTCAACGCATTCTGCCCAAAGACTCAGTCGTGCATTTGGTGTCATTGAACTCTTACAAAAACCCACTTTCTCAGTTATTTATAGAAGCTAGCAGCTCTTAGTTGTGGAACTAAAGCCCTTCAACATCACATCATTAACAGTGTTTTCTCTTAAAGAAGTCGCAGAGTTATTATTATAACAGGGTGTTTATGTCATGGTCCGGGATTTTTGACGTAGGTTTTTGCGTTGGGACTCCTCGGAAATTTTTCAGTCTTCAGGGTCTTTTTTTGTTTGTTTTTTTGTTTGATTCTTGATTTATTGTTTACATTTTGACTTTTAATTTATCAGGACAGCTTCTGTTATTATTACAGTCTAATTATCCATCGGGGTTTTGATTTCTTTTTTAACACATGGTCATTATGTTTTCCCACTTCTACATATGAATTATTTTGTTGTGTTCACTATAGTTTTCTATGTTTTCACTTTTTCCATTCGCTTGCTGTTTTTTGATACTTCTTGAACTTGCAATAAAGGGTCGCTCTGTGTTAATTCCGCCTGCATTTGGGTCCTCAATCTGCAAGACATGACAGTTTATGAGGCAGAATGTGCTCTTAAGATGAGTTTTCCTAAATGTTTTCCCCATGTCAACATTTGATCGCGTCAGAGTCTCAAGAACGTCTGAAGCGGAATCTTTCACGTATATAAAGAATTAGGAACATCAAAAGTCCTCATGAATTCCACTGATGCAGCACATGGGCATTTCTTCTCAGAGCTGAAGACTGAGATACATTTAGAGAGGAGAAGCTAAGTTCATAAAATCAATTTTATTTTTATTCTTTATATTCTATTCTATGTTATCCACACTTCAGAGAAAAAAGCTATTCTGATGTTCTTTACGTGATGGAATGTGATTCATTCATGTGTTTATGGGATTCTCTTTCAGCATTATTAAACTATTAACACCACTGCTTTGCATTTCTTTGAGCCTTTCCTTTGGCCTACACCATAAGAGGGATTACGGTCCCTATATGCTTTATTGAATTATTGAGGATGTGACAAGAGGGTTAAGGTAGCACATTTGAAAACAGTCTTCTAGGTTTAAATTAAGTCACCGCTGAGAACGAAATGAAATTAGCAGATCATATCTAAAGAAACAATATCTAATCTTTAAATTAAGATGTACTATTTTAGGGAAAATAGGAACCCATTTAGAAGTTGATACTAGTGACATGTCCCACAAACTTTGCAGTCCATAAACGTGTGGGAAGAGAGGACTGCTGGGACTGCTGTCCCATCTTCGCGATAGAGGATTCTAGCTGCGCACCAGTCCTGGGTCTACTTTGTTTCATTTTTTTCACTTCCTGCTTGTCAGTTGGTGTCAGGTCTGAAGCAATGCTGCTGTAAAACCTGCTGTATGCTGTTTAGTATTGTCTTGCTGAAATATGCAAGGCCTTCTCTGAAAAAGACGTTGTCAGGATGGGAGCATATGTTGTTCTAAAACCTCTGTATAGCTTTTTTGTATTTCAAATAAACAAATTTACTGTGGAAGATCAAGTGATACAAATGAATGCTAAAACTACATTCACTTACTGTTCATTCACTGCATCAGCCTTAAACAAGATTATCATGGTTATAAAATTATAAAAAGCTTATAAACAGTGTTTCCTGAATATCTTATCGAAATAAATTGCTTATTCCAAATGGTCCCTATCCACTTAATTGTATTAATCAAAAACAGAGGTTTACACTGGTGAAGTGATAAACAATCGTCCATGTCGAGTCAGACCATCCTCAGAAATCTAGTTTTAAGATTTGAATTTATCATATAAAGGACTTATGGAATGTGATAAATAAGTTCCAGCTCTTCTAAACACAGTTTCAACACAAAATCTGTATCCTTAAAGGCATATCAAACTGCAGTCACATTACAGGATCGCATTGTAGTCATTTATTACCCTAGTCATTTACTCCAGTAGTTCTTCGTCTACCTAAAGCACATGTGGGATTCCTCCTGACAGTCAGGGACAATGCCAGATATATGATATGCTCTGCCATGAAGTTAAATCAACAAAAAGATTCATATAAATGTCATAATGTTTGCTGTTTTGATTTTCCACCCTCTCTCTCGTGTCAGGGTTGGGTAGAGCAGCTGAAGATCTGTCTGTGAGTGGGATCCCAGATTCCTGCACTTCAGCTGTCACACCTGTTGTTCAGTCACGTTTCCACAAGTACCAGCTCCAAAGTCCACTGTCCTCCAGATTGTCTGTCTTCTTAGAGTGGTAATCAGGCTCTTCCATGATGCTCCAGTGTTTTTGCAAGCTTTCAATCTTAATGTCTTTGTTTCCTTGTTTTCCTTGCTGGCCAAAGAGGGGCAAACCTCAGTGTAACCTACCAGTTCTTCTGTAACCCCTGATTGGAGAACTCACCACACCAACTCTACTTCTTTTCTGTTTTGTCATACGACAGTAATGTTAAACAAATTGGTCCGAATGTGTTATTTTACAAGATTTCTGTTATTTCCATAGAGATTAAAAATAGTTTGTGAAGCTGATATATTGAATAGCACATGTTGTGTTCCACCAATGATAAACCCAAATATAATTTTAAAAATCTCAGATTCGCAAATACGACTAGATTTTTTAAGCAATTCAAAAATGTTGTAATTAAAGTGTGAAAAAGGTGTTTGAGTGGCGGATGTTGTTTGTTTTTACACATTTAATATCCTTAGGATTGCGAAATACCACCCTCAATACAGATTTAAAAAAATGGAGAATGATAACATTTTTATGTCAACAGTAGAATATCTGTCAAAATGAAGAAAACACATGAGCGCTGTGACACAGTTGCCAAGCTAATTTTTTAGGGGTGGAGGGGATAAAAAGGTTTGTGAAGTCACCACCATCAAAAGCAAAGAAAAGATCAAACGGAATTAAAATAGAGGAATGCCCAGCACTGGCAGGAAGATCATTAGTGAATTAAAAGAAAAAGAAAAAGTGTTATTTAAAGATTGATCGTTTCCTCGGTAGAAGTACCAATAAATCTAATCTTGCATGTATATCTGAAAGTGGCTGAACCACAGCATTTGTAACAGGATCGGAAATAATAGTGACAAGAACTTTTATATGAATGAAACTCATTAAACTCTAAATTTACTTA
>VURO01002034.1:0-15183 GCA_015108175.1 Pelvicachromis taeniatus
AGACGGATCGGTGTTGCGGCTGCAGTAATGCGGATGCTGTACCTGTCTGTTGTGGTGAAGAGAGAGCTGAGTGTAAAAGCGAAGCTCTCAATTTACCGGTCGATCTACATCCCTACCCTCACCTATGGTCACGAGCTGTGGGTAGTGACCGAAAGAACGAGATCGCGGATACAAGCGGCGGAAATGGGCTTCCTCCGAAGGGTGGCCGGACTCTCCCTTAGGGATAGGGTGAGAAGTTCGGCCATCCGGGAGGACCTCAGAGTAGAGCCGCTACTCCTCCGCATCGAAAGGAGCCAGTTAAGGTGGTTCGGGCATCTGATAAGGATGCCTCCTGGGCGCCTCCTGGGTGAGGTGTACCGGGCATGTCCCACCGGGAGGAGGACCCGGGGCAGACCCAGGACACGCTGGAGAGATTATATCTCTCGGCTGGCCTGGGAACGCCTTGGTGTTCCCCCGGATGAGCTGGAGGAGGTGGCTGGGGAGAGGGAGGTCTGGGCTTCTCTGCTTGGGCTGCTGCCCCCGCGACCCGGCCCCGGATAAGCGGCAGAAGATGGATGGATGGATGGATGGACTAAACTCAATTCACGACTGCTAATAGTAAACAGTCATTAAAGAGATGAGCATGGGAGGGTAATGTGCAAGAGTCTTGTAAGAACAGGTTTACTTATTATGATGAATTTATAGCATGTCGTTCCTCCTAATTTACACTGACTCAGTCTCTGGATACCTATCCACTGCCAAAGGGTTAAAGAAAAACTTCAAAGATGTATTTGTGATAAGAGAAGAAGACTTCCTGCATGCTCAGGAATTCCAACCCTTGCACCCTCTGCAAGCTCAACATAAGGCAGCAATCAATTGCTAATTCACACACAAGTGGACGGGAATCTTCAGTCAGGCCAGAAGCTCAAAGGCATTAATTCAACAGCCACTTGGCCTATTTGTATCCCAAGCGGCTGCTTGTAAAGATCCACAGTGACCACACAGGTAATGGCAATTGTGATTAATGTCCTTTCACACACACAAGAGAAGAGTTCTGGATAAAGAGATGACGATCAATAGCAACTTTATTGGCAGAACCTGCCAAAGAAAGAAAATTGTAAATGAATAGTTTTATTTGTAATGGTAAGTGAAATGGATTTGCTCCCAACAATAGCACATTTTAAGGTTCACAGTCTAAAGTTCCCCTTACATGAACTTGTAAGGGGCACTTTACAAAAGGTAAAGCAGAAGGCATTCAAAACAACAAAATGAAGACGCAACAGAAAAGAGGCAAAATTGTTCTAACTGATGTTAAAATGTTGCTTCAAGCGCGACATATTTACCTAGTCCAACTGTTGGTCTTTCTCTCACACACAGAGAATAACACACACACTCTTTATTCTGTATTTAAAGAGAAATCCTTGGTGTTTGAACAGCTTTGGTATCAAGTTTGAGCTGAATAAAAGCGCAGACCTCCCTTTGAGGCAGTACATGTCATACAAGGAACATTGAGCCATCAAGCCAGGCGGCCAGAAGCATTGTTGAGAAATTACACATGGGGGCTTGTGATTTGGCCTTGGTTTAACAAGGGAGAATAGAGAAGGGAGGGTAGGATAGAGCATTCAGATTTTCAAAGGCCTAGAAAAAAAAAAAGATTCACACATCCGGGGGAGGCTTCTCTCTTCGTCTGCAAACAATTTGTAGTTTATACAGAAGATAATGCCCACTTCCCCGTTTCCTCTCTTTCATCCCACCCCATGTCATCCTTCTTTCTCTGCCATCCAGCCGTTCTATCTCTGGGCCCTTTCACCCTCCCTTCCGTTATCAAATGCTTTGTGATCTGGGCGCAGTGTGGGAGCCTCCCCACGCCGGCATGCTGTGATTTGAGCAGCTTGCTGCCGAGGACGTGCTTGTCGGAGGCTGGATCAATAGGCAAGGATTCTACACACAAAGCTGAGGTGACAGGCAGAGACTGTGAGAGAGGGGAGCATGACCTTTGGAGAATACAATTTAAAACATCTCTCCGACTCGGGCTAAGTTAACTCTGGCACCATGCTGTGCCTGCACTTGCAGATCGTTTATTTTCCTGGACAGTACCAATTGAGGGAGTGGAGGGGAAGAAGGGCTAGGATTAGGATCGAGGTGAGAATAGCAGCAAGATGGGGTGATGCTGGGAGGGGATGGGGAGAAGAGCACCAATTTCAGCATGTTGTGCCAGCGAATTTACTTGTTTTTTCTTCCTTTTTACTCTCCAGCTCCGTAGTTTCTTCCACTCTTACCTCTTCACGTTTTATCAGTCAACCTGTATAGGTTGCTTGAGGCGGCCTGTTTGTGTCTTATATGGCACAAACATAGCCCGATCACACATTCTGCTGCTTGCTCTCGAGCTCATTTACATCCGATACACCAAAGACATGACCCAAGTCTGAACAATTACAATGAAGCACTGACAGAAAATCTATATTTATCTGACTTAATGATTTAGTTGCTTCGTTCCGCCTTTGTCTCTCTCACATCTGCGCACCATTCACCGTCTTTTTCCACACGCTTTTCTCAGCTCCACAGTAACCCCTTGCCAAATTTTGAAGTGAACACTGGTGCGCTGAAGTCCACATGCAAAAGTCAGTTAAGAAGATATGAAAGAAATTTTTCTTACCATCAATCTATAAACTCCCTGTGACTGACAATTTATATTTTGTCAGTCGCTTTTGGATTTAGCAGCTTGACATGCAGCCTACTTTGAAAGCTTGTATTTTTCATGAACTATGACTGGCATTTTAAAAGCATGTAATGTATGTATTCATGAAGTCTTTCATGAATAAGTTGGTGTTTGGATGGAGCGAGCGAGGTGCGCGCGGCTGCAATCTCTGTTTTTCTCTCCTTGACTGAGCTGCTGTTCTTGATTCCGGACAACAGGGGGCAGTGTTAAATGAGGTATCTGTCTCAGCTGTGGCTTTCTGTCCTCTCAGACTGATGGGGGCTGCTGCAGTCTTGTCTGGAGGAAGGATAAGAGAGAGAGAGAACAAGAGAGTGAGAGTGGAAGAAGAAGGAAAGACGGAGATTTTTTTTTTGTGGGGTTGGGGGGAAGAGTCTGCATTGCACATCACAACAGTGTATCAAGAGGGGCACTGAAAGGCTGAAAAGAAAGCTGGTGGATTTACGTTTTCAGCCTTCTCCCCGTGTTTTACATCTCAATTGTGTTTGGACAAGCCCCACTCTACATGTGTAATTACCACTGACACTGTTACTTTTTCCAGACACAAGTTCAGGCCTTGCTTGGGTGATTAGTATGCTTTGTGTCTCCGGGGCACTCGTAAATACAAAAACCGAGTGCCCTCAGTGTGTTAGACCTATATTTGTTTTGTTTCATTTTACTCTCTGTCCCCATTTATGCAAACTTACTCTTATTAATAGCTCTCAAGGACAAAAGGGGATTCACATGCACGTCTTATTTTCTTCTTTCGCAAAATTGCCAACTGGTGAGCATATCATTAGATTTATGAATAATTCTGGGGGATTTGCCATCTACATTTCCTGGTTCCGGCGTTTTGGATTGAAAATAACACCCTATCATTGTAATCACAAATCATTTGATCTCCCTTTCAGCTGGGACAAAAGGGAAATGATAACAGCCATATTCCTTCCCACAGAAGGGTTTACACTAATGTGTATAACAAACCATTCGTGGCAAAGATTACATCTTCTAGGAAAATTAACATTCATCGCCGCACAGTTGAAGATTAAATCAATTTCTCTGCTTCCGTCACATCATGTTATCAGCCTTGAGATGGTAAACAGACAGTAAGTGCCATCTTCCTCGCGGTCCAGAAGCATTCTAACACACGTCGTAATGGCCCCAGTCTACGTGATAGTGTTTACAACGGAGACATGCCTATTCACATGGGCCAAATTTATTGATGAAACACATTTAGGCAGTTAACGTCTTTCATATTAGATATAAAAGATCATCTGATGACAGCAAGTATGCTTTCCATTTGATTTTCTATACAACCACACGCATGTAGCAGGGGGGAAAAAGTATACTTGGAACTTTGAAATAATTCAAATTTGTACTCCAAAGTTTTGAAATAGATGTAGAGGTTTCCTTTTTTATCTACTCGCTTTGAAACCACTTATACTTGTGGTTATGTGCTATATTACATATGAGGAGCGTGTTTTGTGAAGATCCTGAAAGAAAGAATGCTTCTTTCTAAACAACAAACATCCCTGTGGGACACAAAATATTCTTCCTTCTTTCTCGGCCTTGAGTCTGCTGCCTACAAAGCCGGTAACACACGTGGTGACAAAAACAGACTGATTCAACAGGCCCTAGGGAGGTCTTATATTTCCTTCCCTCCTATGAGTCTTCCATTTAACCCCCACCACAAAAAGCCATCCCGCTATTTGATGTTCCACGAAAAGCAATTAGCTGGTCGCATTTCCGCATGTAAATGAAATGACTTGTTTCCATGGAACCTGCAGGACCTCAAAGACATATTCCCTCCGCTGGCGCATATGACATGAGGTCTGCCAGCATTAACATTTGATAAGAAGGGCCGTTTACAACTCCCAGCTGCTTGCCAGCACCAGACAGTGACCTTTCAAACAACAGTAAATTTTACAGACCTTTAAAAAAATGCACCCTGCCTTGCCTACGCTCAGTCTCATCATCTCTAATGATTTCCTTATTTTGACAATGGCACGTAGGTGTTTCTTCTCCCTTTACATAGTCTAACCCACGCAAAAATATTCCTCCATTCCTCATGCTTGATATTTCAATTCAAGCCCCCACTGTCTGGATTATTACTCATGAGGAGCTTATTTATTTATTCTTCTTCTTCTTCTTCTTTTTTTTTTGCGGCAGACACATTCTTCACAAAGCTCTATTGGGTTACATGGGGAGGTTAGTTTTTCCTCTTGCTTCCTTTCCTCACAGATTGCCTGTCTTCTTCCATGGCTGTCAAAACACAACCACAGCACACACCTCTTGCAAAGCGTAGAATTAGGTGGATTACAGCGGTGACTGATTTTCATCACCGGTCAGTAGTTTATCATTCCTGTGGTAAATCGTTCTTAACGCAATTTGGTCATGTGAATTGCAAAACATGTTGCCAATGATGCTTGATGAAGAACAAGAACTAGATTAGCCTTGGAGAGTGAACAGTACATATACTCTTTCAAAGGACTGGGTGAATAATACATAAATACTGCACAGCTGAAAAGAAGAGAAGACTATGGGCAGCACAAATCTGCAATGATACACCAGCCTTGAGAAACAGGAGACATCGATTGAAAGAGGCAACAATACTCATACATGTGGGTTAAAAAAGCAAAGGGTCCATTGTATAAGTGGAGCTATTCTATTATGTTATCCGCTTGCCATGGCAACAGGATTTTCAACCACTTTTAAAAAAATCCTTCAATCTGTCACTGCGTTTGAATTCTACTGTTAATCATTTTAAAGTTTATATTAGTGTCATAAAAAGTTACCACGAATCTGTCTGCTGCTGTTGTCACATAAAGACTGTGATGAACTGTAACCCCAACAGCAAGTATGTGACATAAAGTGTGCGACTGATACCGCAGTTTACTCTGCACTCAGTTACGGGAGGCCTGTGATTTACCGTGCGTTATTTTTTTTTTTCAATTGATTGTTCAAACTGTAAACTCTAACAAGTGTGAAACAGACCTAAAGTCATTTAATTTACAAGAAAATAAAACTGGCTTGGTTCTTATGCTTTGGCGACATTTTATATGTGAAGTATTTATAGAGTGAATTTTGTGCTGAAAATCTCTTTTTATTGGCTACAGCTGCAGCGCACATATGTCATAGGGCTGCGCGAGTCAGATTTCAAGTTGTGATTGTGCTGTGTCTTCAGTGGTTTGTGGACCCAGTATGGCACAGGAACATAAAAAATTTAAAAATGAGTAAAAAAAAAACAATTTAGAACAATGGATTTGCTAAATTTCCCAAGCAATGGTGAGCAGATAGGCATGCTGTATAAAAACTACAATATTTGACCCATTTCTATATAAAACACTACCCCTCATGTAAAAAATATAAATAGAAGACTGACCTATTTTTGCTTACACACCAACTTTTTGCTGGTCTCATGCATAGAAACTAGTCTATGTATATCCCATATGAAATATAAGAATAAAGGACAATTGAATGAATTTTGGAATACAATAAAAAAGAGTAAATAAGAAATTAAATTGCAGCCATCTAGAAATCAGATAGCAGACTCTAATGTTACTGACTTTGTTATAAATGTGAGCCTGGCTTCACCCTCCTGAATGGCGAGACAAACCCAAAGTTTATTTAAATAAACCCCTTTTTAAAAAATCTTCCTTATCTGCTTCAAGTTGCTTCAACACTAGATGTTCTGGCTGTGGCCAGTTCCTTGGCTGTGGATGTTGAAGGTATTGCCCACGCAATCCCCCATGAACATCTAGGTTGACACTAATCTCCTCGGATCACTCACTTTCCCATCTCTCTCTCCTTTTTCCTTCTCTCATCCCTACCACCCCTTCCCTTTCAAAATAAAAGCATTGTTACAGAGCAAACTTTATGGTGAATAATATGGACAAACAGACATCAAAACAAAAAGAAAACAAAAACATAAATTGAGCCAAATGTCCACAGTGCTACAAAAACCAGATGCAAGAAAAAATGCAAAACAGCAAAACTGCACCATTTTAACCATATCTGTATGCAAAATGGTGAATGGTTTCATTTAAATATGCAGCTGGTCCTGAAATTCTGGGAGTTTGATGTATATGATTAACATGAACAAAATTGCAACTATCGATTCTCTGTCATAGAGCGTCACAAAGAGCCCATGGAAATGAGTGCACATGTAGCATAGACTGTTTGTCTGTGAAAAGCAATTAAGAAATAAACTCTATTTACTTACTTTTCTCTGTCCCTAAGGAACAACAATAAGAAATATCCTTAGATACTTAAGAGTAACTTTAGTGATGCCTTTTTTTTCTAATGGCTGCAGGCAATTATGTTGTTTTACAATCCTGAACATAGCTATATAATCCTAAAATAGGGTGCAGAAGCCTTGGGATATACGTTGACTTAATATGCAAGTAAAACTACTTACCACGTTAGGCCCCAGTCGCAGACTCAACGTACCCTCTGGCAATGACAGACTGCTAGGTGAAACGTGTATTCCCTGACTGGTTGGTGAATGGTTGCTCGAGGTTGCTAGGTGAAACTGGTCACAAAGAGTTACAGGTGAAGCATTGAAAACCTCCCAGTGATTGCTTTGGTTGCAAGCAGTTTTACAGTTGCACATATTTGCCAACTGCTTCCTGAACCAAACTTTGAAAAGTGGAAAGCTAAGAGAAAACAGAGACCACGGAGTAAAAGTGGTGCCTTTTCAATGTATTGATGAAGTAATGTGAATGTTTTCTGACCAGGGAATATGGTAGCAATCAAAGCAATCACAAGGAGGTTTTTGGTGCGTGCCCCCTCTTTGCCACTCTGTCTGAGATCGATTTGGACAACCGTCCCAGTCAGGGAATAGAAATTTTTCCCTAGCGGTCTTATGTTGCCAAGGGATTGCCAACCAGTTCTGTGTGACTGGGGCCTTAAATGATCTTTTTACTGTTTTTCTTTTCTTGCTCTCATACCGCCTAACACGGTGGAGCTGCAGCTCAAAGAATACAGCTGCAGTGCTCTTACATTCCATAGCAATACCTTCATTTAAACAGCATGTTACACATAATACACAATTGCAATTATAGTCAGATCCTCCTGTGTCTTAATCATCTGTGATCCTGATAAGGCTATCAACTTACGTAGTCAGCATTTTTAAAGCGTTCCACCTTGGCTTTGAATAGACTCCATTAGCGGGGTTTTTCTTTCCAGTAAAGGTTCTCAAAGCAAGCACATTCATTTTTCTACTGTTGGCTATAGTCAACCCTAGCAATAAGTGGGTTAAATTGTAGCGTTGATAACCATTCTTATGTGATGGACTTCTTAACAGGCTGTATGCCAGTGTTAGAAAAACCACCTGATAATATTTAACTTGCTCGATATTACAAGTCCCAGGATGTATAAAGTTATTAGTAAGTCATGTATATGTTTTATAATGATAGACAGCCCGCTGTACCATCTGTTTACCAAGTGAGCGTGGTAACCTTCCATTTTAAGTTTGTCTTAAAGTATTTATGTATTTAAGTATTTCTGTTCATCATGAAAACAAAAGAGCTTTGTCTTCAACATATGGCATTTTTTAAATGACTAATTCCTTTTCTTTTATAACCCAGGTTCAGTTTTACAATATGTTATTAATTTATTTGTACTGTATATGATCTACAGTTTCGATTGCCTAGAGAATTACAAAACGCTCAATTTTTATACTTGCTGTGATTTCAAAGTATGTGCATGTAAAGCAATGAAGCCCACTTTTTATGCAGCTTTTTTCTGTCTTTTTTTTTTTTTTGGTCAAACACAGCTGTTGGGTGTTTAGGAAATCTTTATGAAAATCACGAATAGAGTTTTTTGGTAGATTTATAATTTTACCCAATTAAAAAGTTTCTCACTTAAAACTATGTCTCATTAGAAACTTCAGGATCCTCATAGTACATATTATTTTAAGCTATTTTTCTTGAGCCAGGTTATCAGTGTGTAATATGGAATAAATGGCATTAATGAGACCAGGAAGTGGGGGTGACCGGATGGAAAGCAGAGCAAAATAGACTTCTGTGGATATAATTTTTTTTAAATATTGAAAAATAGCCTATTAAATATAACACAGAGATGTGGCATTAAAAGGAAACTCACACTAGCAGCAGCTGTGTACACACAGTGTTAGAGCCTTAAAATGTTACGATCTGATAATTTTGTAATTTGACTCTTGCTGGTAGCTACACTAAAACTCTAGTGCTGTTTCTGCACTCTTCTGGAAAGTTAATAGTCAACATTGTGTGCAGTGCTCACATGAATTGGTATGAGGCTCCTGAGCCACCTATTGCTGGCCCAAGTGAAGTGCCCCGAAGATAGAAAAGAACATGCTTAAGGCTGTGCCTAAAGGTTTTTACAGTGTTTACCAATGTTTACCAATGCCCAAACAATACAATGTCTCACAAATGTCCCTTGGAAATATTGCAGGAATTCAAAACAGCATAAACCTTCATTCTTACCACTGATAAGTAAAATTTTTTACATTGGAAGTAGTTTAGTGCTCCCTCACCATCACAATGTGCCTGCGTGCTTGACATTTTCTTCAAATAGTTTCCTTTGACCAAAGTTTAGCATCATCTGAAACATGTGAGCACAGTGGGTGTGCCCGGTAACCCATTTAGAAACGCCTATATGATCCTAAGTGTACTTTGGAATAAGTTACACCTCTAGACATCCATGATACATGGTAGCATTGTGATAAGACCAATGAGAGCTAGTGTACCACACTGCACATGGCTTGATAAGTGTGATGTAGAGGGATTTGGAAGGGATTTGGATAGATGTGAGCACTGTATGTAATCTTTTGCACCCTCCTTCAAATGAATCCTTTATTCCTGTAAGCCACATCTGAAGGGACCTCAGTGGGCACTCAATCAAAACCTCTCTCTTTCTCCTTAACTCTCACCGGACACGGAAATTCGTCCAAGCACCCCCCAACAGCACAGTAAAATAAAGTATAGATGCACAGCGCAGGATGGAGTGCTATACACATAAATATGACTGCCACTGTTGCTCTTTCTGTATCTCTTTAGTTCTGTTTCACATACACACAAGCACTTCCCATTCTGCAAACAGCGTGGTCATCACTTTTTTTCAGGTGTGGCCATGATAACAAATACTATAGATTTCACCTCCCATCCCCCCCGCCTTCACTCGCCTTCCCTCTGCTGTCCTTGTTCCTACAACCTATAATGCGGTAGCTTAACGCTGGACACTGGCCTGATGTCAAGCTTTACTGAACAACAGCCACAAAAGCAAATGATTGGCGACTACTGAAAAGACTTAAAAAGAGTATTGATGCTAAAATAGATCAAGTTTACTGTGCCTTGTACAACAGGTTTTGCATTTGTTTCGGTCTAATTTTTTTCCTTGTTTTTGTTGATGATTTATCAAGTTTGCTGTAAGGCAAATATGCATGCCAGTCATTTAGATAGGTAGCTCACTGTGATGATGTCATTGTCGTACAGTGTCTGTGTTAGAGGCAAGGTCGGCAGTTTGGCACGGCTTATGAGGTGTTGACTGTCTTCATAATTTCCCAAATGACCGTTAAATAGCCTGTGCATTCTTGCCATTGCTGGTTTATAGTGTGTGTCATTAGGTGGTTAAATCCCATAATATTTTCCTAAAGGGGAATTTTACCAAGGCAGAGTTGTCAACAAAATACCACCCTTCTTGCAACAGCATGGAAGGGTTTTAGGTTGCATTTGAAAAACAACAAGGAAATGCCTTAATGGAGGGATTATTTTGGCATGTTCCAGAAACCTTGAAGTGATTTTCACTATTGAATTGGGCCTGTTTATTTTTTATTTTTTGAGAAATGCTTCTGAAAGGCCCAAAGATCACAGCTATTTAATACAGCTGTATTGTGCTTGTCCTTTTTATGAAGAGATGTAAAGTTTATCTTTTAAGGTTAGGAAATGATATTCTTACGTTTTTCATTATGTGCCTAAAGATTCCTTTAAAGAAGATTAGAAGAAAACTTTTTTTTTTGTGATAAATCTCTGACACATTTCCATTCCCATCTTTTTTGCTCCCCATATATTTAAATCGTAAAATGACTGGTACTTATATGATGCTTTCCTTCTCCAGCTGAGCACTCAACACTATTTTGCTACAAGTCTCATTCACACAACCACATACACAAATGTGGTTTTTAATATAAGGGCCTTGCCTTTATGTACACACTTACACTGCAATGGATGGACATCTCAGGATTCAGTGTCTTGCCCGAGAATACTTTGACTTACAGACTGGAGTACTTGGGGAATCGATCTGTCGACCTTCCAATTGGTAGACCAAATGCCAGTCTCGCATGTTATTAGCTTTTATCTACTCTCCTTCTTAGCTTCTATCTTCTCTTGTTTGTTGTTCTGAATCTGGCTCTTCCACAAGTCTCTTTGTACTTAAAGGGAGTTCTTCTTCCCCACCTTTACCAAGTGCTTAATCATAGGTGATTGTTTAATCACTGAGGTCCTCTAGCTGACATTGTAGGATCTGTATCGTATATTATAAAGCTCCTTCCAGTGACTGTTGATGTGAAGAGGCATTACTTATAAAATTGATTTGAATCGAATTTAATAAAGAAGCTCTGTCAGAAACTGGACTCAGTGAGATTCGCCCATATTGTCTTGGACAAATATTAACGCAATCATTCTTTCAATATTTTCCCATTGTCTCCCAGATTTAATACCTTCATAGAAGAGAAATCAAAGGCACAACTGTAAACTTATAGGATTCATGACAACTTTCCCCCTTGGACTCATCACTGAATCGATGTAACATGTGTTTAAAAAAAAGAAAGAAAAATTTTCCACACATGGATTTCAGCCTGGAAAGAAATTATTTTAAATATTACACTGATAAAAATCTTGTCACACATTGCATACCGGTGTACTAACAGTGTTTGACGGACATCCATGTTGTTCCACGCTGAATGGTTCTGCTTCAATATATTTTTTTAAAGTAATGTGATTATGCATTTTGGCTCCCACTGAACAAGCACCTGCTGCAAACCTTTTTTTTTTTTTTTTTACCAGCTTAAATGTAACACACTTAAGTTTACTTTTACAGACAGATTTACTAAGTGGGCCAAATTACCATGAAGCCGCTGTGATAAAAATCCGTTGATGGGAAGGTGAAAAGTTCTGCAGGTGCTCTACTAACAATGTGCTAATTTACAAACAAAAACACAGCCAGTTAATTTCAGTAATGACCATTTTTCTAAGAGAAGTGCAAATTAGATGGTAAAAAAGAGAAGATCTAATAATAATAATAACAGAGGGAGTAAACTACAAATAAATATAATACAACATAAATGCAAATTTTATACATTTCTCATATCTGAGAGAGGCAGTGTAGAAGAGTCAATATGTTTTTTGTTATATGGGTGAAGCCTTCTTTAAACTCCTCATCAGATAAATCTGACAGGTCAGTGGGAGGCAGGATTCCTGCTGCTTTATTGCAAAGTATTCCATTGCATGAACCTGAAATATGTGTCTAACAGCTGACCTTTAGGAAACTCAGAAGAAGCGAAACAATTATTTGTTGTCAGATCCTGAGCAATATGCGTTGTAATAAAGTTTTTATTACAGTGCCACATGCATAAATGCCTTTATTGCTAGTTTTTTTTTTTTGCATACCATGTGAGATTTCAGGCAT
Source organism: Pelvicachromis taeniatus (assembly GCA_015108175.1). NCBI lineage: Eukaryota > Metazoa > Chordata > Actinopteri > Cichliformes > Cichlidae > Pelvicachromis > Pelvicachromis taeniatus. The sequence goes on from VURO01002034.1 coordinate 12,338, forward strand.
TTATTAAAGTCAGTATTATCAGTACTGATTTAGACAGAAATCTAGCACATTGCAGATTTGCAGATTGGTCTGAGGCTGACCAATTTCAGCATTTGGACAGATCTCAACTAGCTTGGAATAAATTGATTCTAATTAATTTACTGACATTCAATGCCCCTATAGCCGGATTTGTCATTTGGAGATTGGACGACCAGGACCTCCACCACTGATCGCTGCCCATTACACAAAGCACCAAGCCCCTCACTTGTGACATGGGGCAAGTGACCCATGTACTGCTTTCAGACTGGGCTCATCTAGGCCCTATGGGCTGAGGCCTGGCCACACTTCCCAAACCCAGATCCAGGATGAGGCCTCAGTAACCTGGTTTCTACAAGAAGTAGAAATGAGCAGGGTATCTGGGCTCTTCCTTATAAGGAAGAGGGGCTTAAAGAAGAGCCATCACTTCTCCACATCAAAAGGAGTCAATTGTGGTGGTTCAAGTATCTGACCAGAATACCTTCTGAATGCTTCCTTGATGACTGGGATTAGGCCCACGACATGCTGTAGAGATTATCCCAACATAATAGAGGGAGGAGGTGGCTTGGGAGATTTCTGCCACCACAACCTGGGTATGAATAGATGAATTGAAAAAGTAATGGATAAATTTGAGGTTATTTTGTTATTTTAAAATGCTTGTGCCTGCAGTGTAGCTCTTGTATCTGTGTCAAGGCACCACTGACCTTTGTGTGACCTCTGATCCTTATGTGCACCATGTATAATCACTCCTTTGATATTTTATCATATCTGTTTCAAAGATCAGCACATACATGTGCATGTGGGAACCTGGGAGCCTGTGGAGGGAAAACAGATGTCATGGCCACCCATGGCAGAGATCAAAGTGGACCTTGAAAAATACACACAAATATGGCATATATGGCTCCATTTTATTTCAGTTTTATTTATATAGCAGCATTTCACAGCAATATTTGTCACAAGGTGCTTACACCAGTATATACTTTCCTGGGTGTTAGGCTGCTTTTCTGTTCCGTAGATCGCTACCACTTTCCCACGCTGCCAATCTCATTAGTGACATCATTAATCTAGTCCAATCATCTTCTTGCCTGCCTTCTTTGAGCCAATCAGCCTACACTTTGTCTGATTTAAATCCAGCTTGCAGACACCTCAGTCAGAGCTCCATCCAAGCCTCAGTCTTCATCTTCACCACCAGAACCAGTATCTATACCCATGGGATCCTGTCATAATCCTATCACCGCTGAGATTACATTCTGACATGATAGGTCACGGGAGTCTAATCATCAAATACATTAATTTTGCTATCTCAGTAAATCATGTTCTGTTCTTCCACGTTATCCGTCCTCATTGAAATGCCAGTATCACTGAGAATGGAAATATGTCGAGGTCGGCTCTGAACCTTCAGTGTGAGCACTCACTGAAATCTAGAGAGTTTTGGCACCATGGTCAAAGCTTTTAGCATTTCACATGCACTCACTGCTTGTTCTAACAGTGCCTTTTCTTAGACACACACATAGCATCTATTACAGCCACGTCAGGCACAAATAAAGGCATGATGCTAGATTCACTTATTCATTCAAATTCTATCCATGTAAAATTTTGTGATCTAAAAGGAAACTTCCTACAAAGACATGCACTAAAATATTGCAACGTGGACACATTTTTTAAGAAAATACTGACAGTACCACCATTTAAGGGTTTTGCACTAGTGCAAGTAAATCTTAAAAGTAAATAAAAAACAAGTTGTTGAAATCTTCTTGTGTTTTAGTTTTAATGTTTGTTTGCCAAGGTAGTAGAGCTGCTTCTGTGATAACTTTTTCATTGCATTGATTATTTTCATGGTTGCTGGCATCTATAGAGGTTTTTGTTTATCTGGGCTGTCAGACTGATGAGGTATTATAGTAATGGTAAGCTGCTGACTTCCATTCACCTCCATTTCACTAGCAGTGCCTTTTTCAATGCTGCCTAAGGAAGATCTTTATGTGGAAACGTTTAACGTCTGTATACAGTTTGGACTGCAATTACAAATACCTTTGTATCCAAGAGTTTGGACCGTAATGTTTTGAATTATTGAACCTCATTGCCGAGTTAATGATGCACTTAGAGATGCTTTTATTGAGAAAATGTGTTGGAGAAAAGTCAGCGCAAACTGTGATGAAAGAATTTTTATTTCAATTTTCAGGTCTAAGGCAGCATAATAAGAGTTGCTCTCTACAGGTTCTTGACAAGGTCTTTCTTATATTTAATATTCAGACAATCAAAGGCAAGCAAAACATGTCTATAATTTCTATTTGGGAATAAAACATTCACATCTGTATGAAGTTTAATGAACTGCATGCATAAATGTATGTTCTATTGCTCTTGTGGCAGTTTTGCATAATCATTTACAAAGAGAAAGATCAGTAAAGATAACATGTAGCACATATATTTACAGTGCTTTAAAACCACTTTTTACCCTAAGACCTGTCGGAGATTCTGTGGCTGATAGAAAACTATCTTCTTTTGTTATTTGTATCGTATCACACGTGCGCTGGTTTTTCGGTTATCTTGAAAGTATAGTTGTATATGTATGAAATATATACACTTTAAACTTCAGTGCTGTGAATTTGTGTATTTGCCCCTTTCCAGAGAGTTTTATTTTTTTTGCTTATTTTTCACATTTATATGTTACAGCGCATCAAGCAAATCTAAATTTTAGACAACAATAACCCCAGTAAATACAAAATGCAGTTTTTTGATGATGAACTGTGGTGAGAACCATTATCTGCCAATGTAGAAAACTTGAAAAACTGGTTCAATTGCTTCACTTAAGGTCAAAAAGGTATCCATAGGAC
>VURO01002034.1:28279-56255 GCA_015108175.1 Pelvicachromis taeniatus
AACATGAAAAAGAAATCATAAGAAAGAATAGACGAGGTGGTGAAAATGACAAGAGTGAAATAAAGGATTCTTTTGCGGCACAAAAGATCTGAGTGTTTCCACTTCCATTTCCTGATCTTCCGCTTCTCTTTCTTTCTCTAGCATGCCATGGTGAAAAAGCCAGATTGCATGACTAAATAGTCGTGTAGAGCTTGCTCTATTTGATATTTATATTCCCATTGAAGTGTTCTTGTTCCTGAAGTTTTAATTGGGTGCTAATAAATAAATCATCCAGTCTCTTCCTCAACAGATGTGCAAGTGAGCGTTATGCTGCATAATATCTGTCTACTATGCAGGTGTGTGTGCTTGCCTCATGTCACTGGTGCATGGGATGAGATGTACCAGCCAGGCCCCCTTAATCTGGTGCGCTGTGGCTCACTGAAAGACCACATAACAAACAGAGGGATGTGACAAGCCCCGGAGATGGATTTCTGTCCAATGTGACCTGTTTTATTCTGTAGAAATGCTTTGCAAACCCGAGAAAGTTTCCTTCTCATATACTGGGCTTATGTGTGATAACTACCTTTGAATAACCTTTGGGTTTTTTTGAGTGTGTGTGTTTGGATGTCAAACTGATCTCTCTAGTGTTTTCCATCATTTTTTTTTGTACCCCCTTCTTTTTCCTCATCACCATGCTCTTTCCTACTCTGACTTCCTCTGATTTTTTCTCAGCATCACTCGTGTTGCACTCTACTTCTTATCATACCGAGCTACAGGCGGTGTAATTTCTACTGGACATAGAGGAGTATATAATGTAATGCTTCCAATGCACCAGCTCAGTATGTAAAGCATATTTTCTGCTTGTATGTCTTGCAGATATTCTTATATTGACGCGATATAATAATAGAGTTGTGAAGCATAGAAAAACAAAGAAAAAAACGAATCATGTTGCTATAATGTTTTCACAAACATAGGCAAAAAAGAAAAAGAAAAAAGAAAATAGAACCTGATGTTGAGAAGATAGAGAAGAAAATTAACTGTGGTCAGATTGAAGAGGTCCTTCCTCTACACACTAAAAAAAAAAAAAAAATTGCTTTAGCACAGTGGCTATGTGTTGCTTTCTGAGACAGGAGGACACTTCATGGTAGTTTCACAGGTTTGTTGCCAGTGAAAACAGTGGCAATAAGCCTGGACACAACTGCCAGGGCGAATATACCCAATTCATTCATCCAACTCAGAGAGTTAGTTTGTTTTTCAGTTTCTCTTTAAATTGTACAATAGCTCTGGAACATAATATTCATCCTATACTTATTCTTACTAAGGATGGAAGGCAAACAAAGCCAAAAAAACCCCCAATTTGCTTCAGCTATCAAACATCAAAAACAAGGTTACAAGCAACAAAAGGGCCGCAAAAAGAAAGAGCTTTAACAAGTTATTACTGAGCTACAAAACATGAAGGATGGTTCATTCAAAACAAGAAAAGACACATAACTAAAAGCCCGGGCAGTCAGAACTTCATAAAAACCCTTATTCTTTAATGACTATACTTCATAATTTGTTTTACTTGCAATGTAAACAACACTTTATAAGGTGTTTTTTAAGGACTACAATTAACAGCCTAAAAAATTGGAGCCCTTTGATGCAGTACACTAGTTACTGGTTGAGTGATTTAGATGATTATGTCTCTTCTATGTTTGGAGGTGAACATACATACATGACCAGACTACAACATTCTTGTTTCTGTCACAATTAAAACACGTACACATGGAAAATCACTCACGTTTAACTCATTTATACAATTTGTCATGAGACAATAACTGCAAGCATTTGAGTAGAATTATACAGAGGACATCATGCAGCATTTAATTTCATTAGATCATTCATTGAATTGGATTTACCAGTGCAAAACTATAAAATCAAGCTTTTTTTTAATGCTTGTGGTCTAACTACCAGTATACATTTCTATCACTTTTCAGCAGTGGAACATGTTATCTATACATATAAAAATTTTAGTCAAGTCAGTGAAATATCTGGTTGAATGTCGATTACTTAGATCAATACACCACAAACGCCATTGTATTTCACCCTGCTGATCATCATGCTGTTTTCTGCCATGCTGTTGGGTCACACAAGGGCAATGCTATTTTGTCAGTCTGCTGCTGTAGTCCAAACCAGACTATGATATTAGATTTTTTGACTTTGATAACCCAGTCTGGACTGCAGTGTCATCACTGGTTTGGTGTATTGTGGTCTTAAAGAAGAAAAAATAATCTCACTGACAACTTAGAAGTCCTTCCTCTACAGTGAAGCACAGCTTGCATTGTAATGTAGTAGACATTTACTTTTTCTGACATGTAATGTACAAGACATTTACTTTTTCTGACATGGATTAAAAATATGTAAATGACTGAGACTCCAACAAAGTTTGGAAAAGTAATTAATTTTGAGGGAATTAACTTCTCTGGCTTATATTACTCTGTAGCTGAAAAGGATAATGAACAATCTAATGACACTGTTCTTGTCTCCTGGCAAATTTTAAGTAAAGCATTGAAGTCAGTCTGTTTGGACAAATGTGCAAAAAAGCTTGTATTTTTAAAACATTTTAAAAAACTTTAGATCACGTATTTTATATTACGTGTTGAGCACTTGTTTTCTCTCTCTCTCTCTCTCTCTCTCTCTCTCTCTCTCTCTCTCTCTCTCTCTCTGTCTCTCCTCTCTCTTTGCCTCACGGGATTGTATTTAAACACACTCTTTACAACCATCAAGGAAAAATGTGTTCATGTATTCTCAATTTTTTTTTGAGATCATGTACCTTTATACGTGTGCAACCCCATTTGTGTGGGTGGGATTGTAAAAATGCAAAAACTGTAATGCTTCTTGTACAAAGGCATCTTTCCAACCGGAATCTGAGAGGGCTGGGGGCACCGCATAAAAATTCATTCACACATGCTATTTACTTCAAACTCCCACCATGCTTCTCCTCTGACTCTAAACATCTAAACACCTGGAACCATAATGGCCTGTTCACAGGAGTGGGCAACAGCCATCAGAAGATAAAAATCAGTTATGTTGTCAAAAGCCAAACATTGCTAAAAGGCGATAATGAAAGATAGCTACCCGCTGAGTACTCCTACCTTTTGCCCTATTAACATTGACTAATAAAACAACACTAACGCAGCAGTACAGCATGTTCACTTCACAAGCTGCTTCCACACTGTAAAAAAGAAGAACAGATCACTGGAGGTGCTAGGCAGTAATTTGATAAGCTCACATATCATTTTTATTTAAATGATCAAATGATCAAAGATACGCTCGTTTATTTTTTGTTGCTTTTTTTTTTTTAAGAGAAACCTAGTTCCCTAGCATAAAGTGAAGTCATTAATCCACGATCCATGTTTGCTTTCTTCTATTTTCACTCAGTTGTCTTAACTTTCACATAGTGCCTCGTTTAGTTGAGAGAGCAGAGCTACTTGCGTAGGTTAAGAAAAAAGGCCTAAATTCATGTTAGCAAAGATTTCTACGCTAAAATGTGACTCGAGGAGTTCTGCCTAAATGTTATTGATGACTTGACAATAAGGATGTCTATAGATTAGTCACCCTCACAGTTTCCAGTGACCTCTGTCATGAAGAACAGGCCTCAAAACAAAAGGACAAAAAAAACTATACATGGGTGTGTACAGTGTGCATATCACAGCTTTACTCCACCTATTAATGTTTAAATGTGAATATAAGTGAAGACAAGAGCACAGTCACTGTTGCTGCCAGCCAAGGCACAACTTGAAAAAAGAAGAGAGACACAGGGGGGGCAGGCAGAAGCTGTGTGGAACAGACATCTGAAATGTTGATCATGTCTTTGTGTTTTCAGAAGTGTCTTACTTTTGTGTGAACTAATGGACCAAGATAACAACAGGGACTGAGTTTTAAAAATGTGGTTTTAGATCCAGCCTTGTCAAAAAATTGTACTACTTGGTTTTCTGTGGATTTCTAGTAACTCTGTGCTAATGGTCCTCTAAGACGACAAATGGCTGCGGCTACACTGTGAAAAAGATTTAACCATATGGTCACTTAAGTATGGAGTCAACCGGAATAGAAGGCTCTGCTGTATACCGTGCAGCTAGTTATTCATCTCTCTCTGCTTAGGGCATCCTATCCCATCACAGTCACCCCATCCTGTACCTGCTTATTAATTTAAAATCATTTGCTACACCTCCAGGGGAAGATAAATGCCAGGTGCAGAGACAGGGCAGTGGTGAACCTATAAAAACTATTACAGAGGCCCCTTCCTCACCCCTTTTGCCATGGCCTGATAATAACTACACTATAGAGGTAAAGCCAAACCATGAGAGAGTAAGGTGTTTCTCTCTCCACCTCGATCTGCCTTCGAGGCTGCATAGCCGAATTAGACACACACACTCACTCACTCACTCACACATACACACAGCCAACTGGTTAGCCAAGTTGCTTAGAGCCAGCACACTGCCCTAGGGTCCGCCCACCCATGTCAAAATGACATTGCAAATGTTGCAAAGGCCATGAAAGAATGGCATCAAAGTGGCATTATCCTTAAGGACAAAGAAATGCACGAATAAATGCATAAAGTAAAACAAAAAAAAAACCTACTGCATGGCAGATTTGTAGATCAGCACCCTAGTCAAATTTCTGTTTTCCCTCTAAACATGTTCGTGTTGTAGAGTCTTTTGCTTTTGGCGAAATAAAAAAGTAACAGCAGCGGGAGCTCTTGGACAGCTGCCGACCAAAAATGCTTGTATGATTTTATATTCCTAATACCTCATGGGTAATACCTCTCACTGCATCAGATATTGTTATTCACTGCACCCAAACACACCTTTTTGTCCCGTATTTTGTCAGAACGATATACACAAAACGGTCTCGCAGATGTGTATTTTTTTTGATCGTGTGAATCTAAAAATATAAAACTATGCTACTTTTATATTTCAAACTAAATGAACAGTACACAGCAGGGTCATACTGATGCATGTTTTCGGAAAGAAGAAAACCTGGGCAGGACAGTTAAATAATGGTGCTATAGTGAAACAGGATATTAAAGAACTAGATAGCGGATTGTCAGATGCTATATTACTATCCAAAAGTGTAGCTACCCTCCAGTGCTGGAAGACCAGAGTGCAGCATTGCCATGACAATTGGTGATTTACACGAATGGGTTTAAATAGTGTCACAATATGGGAATAATGCAGAAGCATGTGTGGGTGAATGTTGAGCAGAAGAGGAGTTCCAGTTCTGCAGCATAATTTGAATTCAGTTTTAGAGCAAAAACTATGGTATTTTAAGGTTTTCCTTCGACATATCAGTAATCCCATACTATAAAAAAAAAACAAATATGTTAAATAATGTATCTTAAAGTTGCAGACAAAACAGACTCCATTTTATTGTATGGTATTTCTCTTGCATTATTCTGAGACATATTATGCATTTTCTTCTTTATTGAATCCTTGGGGGGGAGAGACTCCCAGCACAAGTTTGCTCAGGACCCCTTGGGGCATGCAGTGACACATTTTCGATTCTGTTGCTTATTCTTCTATCTTCGTTGCACTGTTCAGTCCAACCAGAAGACAAAACAGGAAATAAAAAGAATGTTTTCCAATCTTATTGTATAGTATGTTTTGGAAAAAATCAGCCGAATAGTGCATTGATATGGTTGTTTGACCCTGATTGTGACACAACTGATTTTGCAAAGCTGCTGTTAGGAAGAAATATGCAGACATCATCACATATTTGGGGTCTGGCTAACTGCTAAACCGGATGCTACAGTGGCTAAGCTGTCATAGGCTGCTAGGCTTACAGCAGGATGGGTGATTCTTCCACCAATGCTGGTCTTGAAGGACAGAATTTTATGAAACATCATAGTGTGTGAAACAAAAAATAAACCATCCTTCCTATTACACGTTATTTAGACCCAAATGCTTGTGCGTGCACACACACAAACACAAAATCAGCCCACGCTTGCATTGTGGCGTACATTGAGCAGTCATCATATTCTGCCAACTGATGTTGAGCCCTCGGTCGCGCTGCTTCACAGTAAGAATCACTTTTATTTCCATCTCTTTGTAAAACGGGGGTACTGCTGTTAGTTTCAAAAAGACAGACTATTATGCACAAAAACACTCGTGAAACTGGACCTGCAAGCCAAACAGTAAACACAGAGGCTTGGATACACAGAAGGAGTACAACTTCATTATCTGCTGAACACACCATTAACCAGTTATATTTTAAATACTTCAAGGTATAAACAAAAACTTGGCAAGTTGCATTATTATAGATTCTTAAGTTGTTAATACAAACATTTGACGGCTGTTTAGTATTTAGATATTCAGTAAACATAGAAAAATGAACTGAAAGTCCGGCATTTATTTCCATATCATCTTTTGCAAATCCAAATACAGGCCACCTCCCAAAGAGTAGGCTTTTTAGTTGCTAAATGCAACATCTATCTTCACTGCCTTTTCTAACATTTGCTACCAAAATCTTAAATGGACTGGTACTTTCTATTCTGACTAAATATTCATGGTGCTTCTTGCTACAAACCACATTCACACAGTGGTTTCTTGTATGCCTCTAAGCACTTTCTAACAATCCCACACACACATACAGGAGCAATTTGGGGCTCAGTACCTTGCCCTAGGACTCTCGGACTGGAGGAGTAAGGGACTGAACCGTTGTTCTACCTTTTGAGCCACAGGCACCCCCAATCTTACAAGCACATGGTATCTCCCAAATACCAAACACTAACAGGCCTCACCCTACTTAACTTCCATGATCAGATGAGATGAGATGCGCTCAGAGCAGAATTGACATGTACAGACCACCCAGAGCAGTGAGCAAACATCAAAGAACTTTCGCAGTATTTGATGATGAAATTATGCCTGTGCCTGATAATTACGCTGATGCAATGATGAAGCTAACAAAAGAAGGTTTGGCCGTAAAATCAAAACTACTGTCCAAAGACCATCTAACATTGAATCAAATAAAGCAGTCGTGTGTTTCTCATTTTACTAGTTCTTACTGGGTATGTTGGACGGCTCTTCTCCCAAGCAAACTGTTGGGTTTTTTCTGTTATTTTATTGTTAAGTAATTATTCATGGCAGAAAAGCAGGAGTTAATTCACTTGCATTCTTTTATTTAGTCTTTTAAATCTTTAATTGCACCATATGTCTCAAAGAAGCAACAGTGACAGAATTTAAATGCTGCGAACGGGTCTCACATCAGTCAGACGTTATCTGATTAAATGTTCTTTATTATAACTTATTTTGATAACACTTGTCTTCTTATGAGCACCTTCTGAATATAGAACATCATTTGTTTGTGAATTCCACCCACGCGGCATTTTCCACTATTGGATTTTTATCTTTGCGCTTGCATTCTTGTTAGTTTCTAAATAAGAATTTTCTATCACTGTATATTCATTACAAAAGTTTATGGCCTATATAGAAAACAAGAGATAAAAAAAAAACAAAGACAAACATTTCAGATGAAATGCTGAAATCTGGACTCAGCTGCTTTCTCCCTACCCTCTTGGGCTTTTAGCATGGGAATTGTGAGACCAGTGTATTGAGACTCCCACACATTTCTAATTCATCACAATGAAAAAAAAAAAAAAAAAGCATGGTAGATATAGTTTTTGCTCATTCTCTCTCTGCGACTTATATTGCATCTCAGCTGTTTCTTCACGCTTCGAAACCAATGTTTCATGTTTATATTTAGAGGGGCACAAACAAGAGAAAAGCTTTAAGCACTAAGATGAAAACAAGTGGCCATAAAGTGCACCAAAAATGAATAAACCATCCTCAGTCTAATCCGTGGCTTGTCATGGAACTACACGAGTGTCAGTAGAACTCGCTGAAACCCTGAAACACTCAAATCCCATTAAGCCTTTGTAAGGAAACGCCTGATATTTTGTGGTCTAATTAAAAATGTTCCGCAATGAATTGGTGAATGGTTGATAATAATTAACAGCTGTCATGGGATGCTGCATTGGGGACATGACCATATAAACTGGCTAGCGTTTAGCTTTTGTGCATTTTTCTTTGACATGTGAAATTGCCATTAAAAAAAAAAAGAAAAGAAAATTCTAAAGGCAGGAGCCATCTGATATCATTATTCATATTACATCTATGGTTACATTTTTCTCTGAACTTTAATTATTCAAATTAATATGAAAAAAAACAACCTGTCACTCCATGCTGTGTATAAATTAGATTAATGCTGCCATTAATTTATCAGTTGTTATCATAATCAGCCATTTAACCGCAGTGCTCTGTGTGGCTGTTCTGGTGGCTGTGTTTGTGTAACTGTTTATACAATCATGCCGTCCCTCTGTTTCCTGCTCATTTGCATTTTCTCCAAATGTCTCTAAGCAACAACGTGAGTAAGGAGGGGCTGGAAGGCCCTCAAACATCTTGCCAACACCCTCTTTGGGCACTCTTTTCTTCATGTCCGTCCCTCTGCCAGCTCTTTCTCCTACGCTGCTGTCAAGGCACATACTTAGAAAACACCCGGGTGTCACCATACTTCTTCCTCCAAAGACACAAGGAGGGCAGACACTCTTTTAATCATCTTTTCTTGCCTCTACTCTTCTTCTCAGCGGTCATAATAACAAAAGCTGTCACACAGACTCATGTCGTCTCCCAGTGATCATAACGGATAATTACCCTCCCCCCCGAGACTCCAGTCCAGCCACAAGCTCTCCCACAAGCACTATTTCACTGTGAATCCACACTACTTGTGAAATGGCTGTGTCTCAGTAACAAGCTCTGAGTGGCCGTGATTCAGTCAGAGATATAGCCAAGTCAGGGCAACCGAAAGTACATCAACCTTCAACCCTTATTCGCCATTTCTCGATAAAAAAAGTCTCTTTTTTCTCCCAAAGAAGATTTATAAATCAGAGAGACAGGGTGAGTGTCAGAAATTGTTCAGTGCAGTCGTTTTTCAAGTGGGACATCAGCCTGTCCAGGTGACAGATGAATCTGACCAAAAGGGGGCAGTGTTGTTATTTTAGAAAGAAAGATAGGACTGATGGCCTGTCTGGCTGCTGCAGTGCGTGAGGGAGTGAGCAACTGAATGAGTGAGTGAATGAGTGAATCAGTTATTGAGTGAAGGGTGAGGGCAGATAACATGCTCACTGACTGACAGAGGGAAGCTACAGCAATCGGCATTGATCGCCGCCACACAGATCCCAAGTCTCAGTCTTTGGTTGCTCCACTGGCCTCCGGGGCACAGCCAGGTGCTGGATTATCAGCCTGCATGATTGCATCTCTGGGCAAATATTTTATCAGATACAATGCAGAGTGTTGGTTTTTGAGCTATCGTACAATATTTGAGTAACTTATGGCCAATAGTGACTTCTTTTTTCTTTCCTTGAAGCGAAGGCCCTTTTTGAAGTCAGGATTTTTTCAAATGTATTGGCAAACCATAAAAACTACACGGCAACTGCATCATTTACAATCTACATTTAAAAAAAAACATTCTTAGAGGACTGTAAACCATTCCAAATGAATTAATTCAAGATGAAAACAACAATAAGGCCCATTCAAAAATAATACTGGAGGGGATTTATCTTTCACGAGAGGATATGAAATGCACAGCTGCAAAATAGTACAAGGCTGCTGTTTTTAAAGCAATTTATCAGACACCCATCCACCTCTGTGATGTCCAATTTTAAGTGAGACATGCCTCAGGCTCATATTAATGTATTCACTTAATACCAGTGCTGCTGGAGGTGTGAGAGACTATGGCTTATCTGCATTCAACTGATGTAAAATTCCAATTCTCATTTGCTTTGAAAAGGGGGAGAAAAAAAGGACAAGTCTGCTGTTTTAAAACCATACAGTTTGTATACAGTGAAGTCAATTGAGATGTATGAGTTTCTATTGCAAAGGCTAGATTTATTGCAGAATATAAGAGTGGGTAACTATCAAACTCAATTTGTACAGTTTTGTCTCGAAGGGTCTTAGACCTCAAACTAAATCCTCCCAGATCATGCGGAATCACAGAGGCGGGAAAAAATCGCAGGCAACCTTATGATGAATGAAGCTATTCCAATCCCTCTTCACCTCCTCCTTTTTGCTTCTCTCTCATCTCTGCTGACATACCTTGTACCTACACAGCCAATCACTGTATAGAACACAGTGAAATCATCTTAGAAAGCAATTCACTCCTTCCTGTGCCTGCACTTTTGGTGTCAGGATTGTAATTTGTAAACCACAGAGAAAAACTTCAGACCTCGTCCAGAGACATGCTATTTAAGCTCAGTAAACACCAGCATGATGACGCCCTTGCGTGCTGAAATATTGCAAGTCCACTTGTCCCTGTTCTCCTTCAGCAGTCTCTAGGTCTTTGGATGAGAAAAGAAGGTGAAAAAAAAATGTTTCAAGTGAAATCTATAATCGAGATGCCTCATCCTTCTCCCCCCCTGGTGTGGCCAATTGGTATTCTGCTGGATCCTTTGGCCCCCTATGGTGTTCCCAATCTCCAACTAGGAAGGAAAGAATAGAGAGCTACTAAGCCCCTGGATGGAGAATGCCTAGCTGTGGATTAATGTGCAGAAGAACAAATGAGGTCCAAGAGACGCTTTATATCTATCAATATAAAGCAGCAGATTAGGTACAGAGATAGCTGTGTCTCCGTTTTCATTTGTTTCAATTTTTGGCTATATTATTCCATCAACCAAATCAACTTAAATGGTGACATTTCAGCTGCGTGCGTCATTGGACATCAGGGAAGGAGGCGAGCACCATGTTTAATTTTGTTTTTATTGTAGGATATACACATTAGGTGAAGCAGATGTTCAAACTGTGCTCTAAACAGTCAATCAATGTGCAATTAATCACACATATATATGATTAATTGCACATTGACTGTAATTTTACATGGATGGTATCCATTGCATGTCTGTTGTAATTACACCTTTGATTTCTGGTGCTGCTAATGCCCAGAGCTAATGGTTAACTGATGTTGTAAGTTGGAAAAATATTTAGACGGCGATGGTGCTATTTCCAGTTTAGCTATCATTGTCTGACTTTTGCTCTGTGCCTAAACCCAAAAAACAGTAATACAGGAGTGTTAATTGTCACGGTGACATGAGCGTGCAGCGGCTGTGTTGCAAGTTTTGCTTAGAGAAGTATTTTCCTTGATACTGGAGGTTTTTTAGAACTGCCAATAGCTCTGTAAATGAAGATGTACCCGAGGCTACTAATGACACAGATTTTTTTTTGTGTGTGTGTGCCAATCATGATCATTTAAAAGTAAAATAGAAGCAAGAAAAATAGCCAAGCCATTGAATGCTTGCATCAGAGGATACGCACTCTGAATGGTCACGGCTGGCAACAAAGAAAGAGATGACACAATTTCAAAAGTGGATGAGTCTTTTAAAAGTCCTTAGTTTTCCTAAAGTCACAATAATTAAAAAAAAAAAAAAACTGAAGCGGTGTACTTTGTACAGCTACTATTTTGAAATCACCAAGCTCACCAAGTGACTGTGATCAGTGATTTCTTATGGTTTAGTTTTATCAGGTAACTCTCCATGCAATGTTGCAGTGGCCTGTGTGATTCATGTTTACGTCATTACTGTACTATAGTATAAATAGCCTGTAATATTTCCATTCAAGAGTGTGAGATAAAAAAATATTTTTAAAACCTGTATGTGATTAACAATTTGCTAACTTCAGTCATTTAATTTCTCTTGACATGTGTGTGTGACGGCAGGAAATAGACACTTATTGGCCACTAGTAGTTAAACAGCTATTACTGGATTGAACCACTCTTTTTGCCTTCAGAGCTGCTTTAATTCATCATGGCATAGATTCAATAAGGTGCTGGAAACATTCCTCACAGATTTCAGTCCGTATTGACATGATGGCATCACACACTTGTCGGCTGCACAGCCACGATGCAAATCTGAATAAAGGGATGGACATGGTCAGCTGTGGTGCTTAAATGACATTCATTTAATACCAAAGGGTACAAAGTGTGCTAAGAAAATTTGCCACACAGCATGACACCGCCCTCAACAGCTTGAACTGTTGATACAAGATGATCTTTTCATGTTGTTCATGCCAAATTCTGATCCTACCATCTGAATCTCACAGCAGAAATTGAGAAATTTAGAACAGGCAATATTTTTTCTAGCTTCTGTTTCCCAATTCTGGTGAACCCAAATGAACCTCGGTTTCCTCTTCTCAGCTGATCGGAGTGACGGCCAGTGTGGTCTTCTGCTGCTGTAGTCCATCTGCTTCAAGGGGTCAGCATTCAGAGATGCTGTTCTGCAGCTCGGAGCAGTTTGACCTCTGGGCTCAACAGTTTTGGCACAGAGAACAGCTCCTCACTGGGTATTGTCTATCTCTCTATATTTTTCTGTAAACCCCAGAGATAGTTGTGTGGAAAAAATCCCAGTAGATCAACAGCTCTCAAAATACCGACCAACAACCATGCCATGATCAAAGTCACTTAGATCACCGTTCTTCCTCATTCTAATACTCGGATAAAGCAGGTCAACTTTAGCCACGACCTTCTGAAAATGTCCAAAGATGAATTTAAGCTTGTTTACATGCCTACATGCATTAACAAGCAGCTGAATAGGTATACCAAATAAAAGTGAAAAATCTAATAACCTCAAAACAGTGTTAAACACCGCTGTAAATGATGTCTTTGCGGACCAAATTTAAACCTTCACTGGGTTCACGTTATAAAATCTGTATTTAGAAGAGGTAACAGCAAATATAATCATTGCTAAAATGAAGGCGCGTTGAACAAATAATCCTATTTCATCTTTGACCTGCGGAAACTGAAACTTTTTTGTAGCAATCGTTGTAGCCAAAATATTTTTGACAAAATATCATTACAGTTTCTTACCTTCATAGTTCCCTGCATTCATCGTGCCAACCTTGAAAGAGTTTTTTTTTTCTTTATTTCCTTTTTTTAACCTTTCAGGTGCTTTGAGAAGCTTCAACCTCTGTGCCCGTCTCAGGCAACCTTGGTCGATCCTGTAATGAATTTAGCCAGGAGCAATAACGGTGCCAATCAATAGCAATCCGTGGTATGTCATTGACAGGTTAGACACTGTAATGTTTGGCCATGGTGGCTAGTCAAAGGAATCAAAGGAAGTGCAGCAGTTGTTATTCAACACTTCAGACAAGTAGACACATACTGGCAACCTCACCCCCACTGACATCTACAGCAACATAGAAATTTCAGTACAAATATAATTCATTGATCATCCAGAAATAGGTTCTTTAATGCCATATATCATGACAAAGTCACACAAGTGACCTATATCATTTGAAGTATGAAAAGTTCCACCATGAGCATGTCTCTGCACATAAAGTAGAAAAGGAGTTTAATCAATACACGACACATTTCCACCACTAACATGCTTTTATATTTGTGCAATTATATCTGTTTTGTCAAGTAATGTATAAAGAGCAATCACAAAGCAAAAATCATTACTGTTTATAAGGCTTTTTGTTTTCCATTTTAAAGCCTCAGAAGTCGTACCTTGTACTCTCTAAATTTGCTGTAGCATACATGCAACATGCAGTGCCTGGTTATCGACTTGATTTGTATTTGCTGTCATAACGGACGACCCGAATGAAACTATCATAAAACATTTATGCTTGTTGAGGCCTCCAGTGACTTCGTGTGATGGTCAGACAAAGGCTAAAAGCCAAACTCCTCCGCGAGCTCTCTGCTTGGTTTTACCATAACAAAGCCATCAGACACATTTGCAAGGTAGGTTATGTCATGTTCCTTTTACAAAGCTATACCCTCCAGCTAGGAGACTCTAAGGGATTGGAATTTTAGTTCCCTTCATCATTTGTATGTGTCGAGGTGCCCTCTGTGGCAAATTGCAATTCCACATCCCATAAGGTCAGTACTCATACTTCCTCCTTGTTTTTCTTTCTTTGGGGGTGGGCGACACTCAATAAGGACAGACTGGTGCAATGCAAGAGAAAGGCCTTAATCCCTTCTGTAAGTTCCAGTCATAAGGACACACTATTAGTTTTGAGTTTCAGCACTCTTTACAGGAAGAGAACATTTGAAAGAGGAGAAAGAGAAATCACTTTTGGAAAAAGGAAAATAATTTGTGTACATTCTTTCACATTTTAAAGAAGAAAAGGAAAACAAGTGTGTGCGTGTGCGTGTGTATTTCTGAATATATTAACCGGATTATCTGCTTAAGCATCATGTCAGAACATATAACACATATAAACTCACCAACAAACATCTTGATGCAGAAGCTTGTACATCCTTATCAGACATTAATAGAGTCAAAGATAAAGCAGGATGGAATTCTATTATCATTTTGAATAGCTCTGGTCAGAAACTTCATTCCGCCTAAAGGTTAAATCTGTCCCCTAAAAATCAGGTCATTTGGCGTGTCTTTCTTTTTCTTATCTTTTCATCCTCTGTCTGCTTTCATGTTTTTGTTTTTTTTTTCAGTTTTTCTCATTTGTTCTTCCTCCACTCATTCACTCTTTCTCTTTGTTATTCCCTCACACTTTTCTTGCTTTCTCTCCTGGTTGGGGAGGCATGAATGCAGGCGGCAGATGGCTGGGATGTTTCACGTCTCAGAGGGATCGTGCTTGTCTGATTCCCCCCCCCCTTCTCTCTCTCTCTGCCAGGAGGTCAGCAAGGTGGGCTGAAGAGTAATTGGCAACTGGCAGGGATAGAGCTGACACAAGGGCTGTTCGGGGTGGCATTAATTGACAATTGTAAATAACAAATGGAGCTGATGATTCAAATTACCTGTCCACATGATTCCCCTCATTAATTGTGTCCTGAAACGTGACCCAACATAACAAATGATTTTTAAAATTTCGCCTCCTCTCCATCCCCAGTTGGCAGAACAATGAGTCAGGGGGAGAGAGTGGAAAAGAGAGGGAGAATAAAAGTGGAAGTGTGGGAAAGCGAGAGAATGAGAGAGAAAGAAACACATCAAGGAACAGATTGTTAATATCAGCCGTTTCATCTGGCCGATTGTGAAATAAATGGCAATGGGGCTTGCAGTAACATGGTGCGACACGCCGCGGCGTCTAATGGGACGAGCAGCTTTCCACCAGCAGAGACCTAATGAAGTGCGACATCGTTTTTCACCCCACGACCACGACAATGTCAAGGTGCTGCGACTTGCCATTTGTGAAATGATGGTGGCAGGACATCACCTGCTCAGCTGATGGCGCGTGTGGACCAGCCAGGCATCAGACCTCCAAACAACACTTGAATGGCTTTGGGAATCGGGCATCAATACCATCAATCGACCTTCTGCTGACCATGAGAAAGACACCACATCCTCCACTTCTCCATGTTGTTTGACCACATACCCACAGGAAAACACAACTCAGATGGGAGACACAGAAGGCGACCTTGTCGTACACGGTGCACTGGGACGTGTTTCTATTATTACAGGTCCGGTGGCAGTCATGCACCAGAACACAAAGCATGTTTTACGGGAGGGGTTTTGACTGATGATTGGGGGAGGCTGAAGAAAGGCTGCAGTGACATTTGATTTACTGGTTTCTCACTGCGCTATAATGAGGAGTAATTCTGTCTTGACACCCCTACGTCTCCCATTCCTCCCTTTCCTCCATTCTTATCTTTCTCCCACTTTACCTTTGCCTGTGGCAACCCCAATTCTTTAGTGTGGCTTGTCACAGTTTTAAGACTTACCCTCAGCTTGCTACCAAGTTTTAGTGCTCCCTCTCTAGGCACGAAAAACCTGACATGTGTCTTATTAACCAAAAGGATTCTGCATGTATCTTCATTAATAGGCTATTAAGAAGACATGCAAATATGAAAAAGTGACTTCTCCTAACCAATATCCGCCAAGGAGATTAAAGATAACTCAGAGGATTTATTTTTCAGAGAAGATGTAATGTTATTTTGTGCAAGTTCAAAGGCCAAGCCAATCATTTGCTGCAATGAATAATTCACTTAAATCGTTGCCCCTGAATGTACATATTCCACTAGAGCACAAGATTTGCCTTTTCCATTCCTATTAACTACCTAAGTACTGATTCATATTGGCTCTCTATGTTTAGGCTGTAAACATGGCATCTGGCAGCAATCACTTTTTACCTTGTTCAGTCGATTCAGTGGAATGGCAACTGTTCTTCCACAGTGGGTTTCTGGGAAGATAAATAACTATTCAAACAGCTTTTCACTCACACTGATGATCATAAGGGATTTTCGAGTTGGAATTTGCTAAAATAAATGCTGTGAAAACATCGACACAAACAACATACAGCTCCAAGGACCGTCAGTGGAGCTGGTAAACATGAAAGAAAAGACACAAATGCGTGCAAAAATAAACACAAACCAGATCTATTAACAGGGGCCATATAATAGGGGGTCATGATTCTAACTGTCAGGTATGATCAGTCATCTGTCTGAGAAACAGAGTTAATCAGAGAAAGCTCAAAGAGTGTGAGAGTTCAAAGGGGCCGCAGAGTCAGTGTGTTGTATGCGATTAATGAAAAGAACTGCATCACAGTTTCAAAGCTCTGCTGCTGTTGTTTTTTCTCCTTCATATCGGTTCGGTATCCCACTAGAGTGGAGGAGTCAACTGTAATTTTTCTCCTGCAGATAAATTCAAAATGGAAACAGACATCTCTCTCTCTCTCTTTCTTTCTCTGTATGTTTCTCTTTTCCACTCTCTCACTTACCCTGCCCATTCCAGGTCTTAATTAGCCACAGCAAAAGCAAACAAGCCAAGCTATACTCAGTGCGTTTACCTGAGAATGTCATTAAAAGTCTACTAGACCCTTTTATAGAACTGGTTTTACTAAAATTTCCATCCTCCTATATCTGTGTTTGGCTTAATTTAATACCAGCATACCCACCCATTATCTTTGTGGCACGGGCCAGTGCAGGCCCAAGGAACCTATGACACTTCTGTCCTCATTAAAACTCCCCACTATGATCCTTGATAACTGTGAATCTGAGTTACAACACTCTGACACCAAATAATGCCAGAGGTGTTTAATTCACCAGGCATATTTACCCCAAACTAATTATACAACAGCGACTTCTCAAAATAAATAAAGTAAACTTCAGGAAGTCCAGTTGCTTTTCTTCCCAAACTCCTCAATTACTCAGATTAAATGCATTTTCATCACATGTGCCTTCAAATAATGAAAAAATATAGTCACATTTGTTTAATCTTTCATAAACATTTTAATCCAATAGTCCAAATCCTAATCTAAACCCTAAAAATAAAATATGAAAGATTTATTCTAACACTCAAGCTAAATCTCACAATCCAGTCTCATTACAAATTCTAAATGAAACTCTAAATGTTGCATACATTTGCTACTGAAACAAAGGTTCTCTCCACTGGACGACCTGCTTTTTCTTGCGTGAAGATTCTTATGTAGAGCTGACAGCTTGCCGGCTCCAGCTTTTATCGCGCAGCGTGAATGCGTCTTTAAATTAATTTAAATGAATAAATGTATGTTCCCAAACTCTATTTTTTCTAACTTAAATAATTTGACTGTTCAGCCAGGTGTGATAGTTGATCAGGATTCTGTCATAAAATTGTCTCAATGTGTGCAACATAGAAATACAGCAAATTCAGACTAGCATAGCTGACGGAGTGCAAGAGTACAGTCCAGTTTAGGCAATAGGTGAACCAATGCAATCCACACATAGTTGTAAATTATACTTATTAAAGTATGATCAAATCTTACTAAATGACATTTAAAGAATCCCTTTAAATCTTTTGTTTGAAGAACAAGACTATTTTTTCCATACCCCAGAAAAGAGGCTCATTTATTTAATTGAACGTGCGGTCGTTCATGCACTTTATGGATTTGGGTCTAAAGATAAAGGCAGTGTGAAGTCTTGATATTTCAGAATAATCTGTCCTCCCATAGGTGGCTCAGATCCCTGTGGCACAACCCTAACCCCTTTTCAACCCGATGATAAATATTTCAGGAAGAGAAATCAATCAGTATATGGAAAGCTGTAAAGAGCTGTTTATGAAATAAATTATAAAGACGAAGTGGGAAAAAAACACAACTCTGAGGTGAAACTATAGATGGTTTGAGCAGGTATGGCAAACATCACACTGGACAATTAACAAAGTAATGTGCCAAATTTTTGGAAACAAAATGCACGATGCTTTAAATCTCCTTTGAAAATTATATCAAAGTGATTTTTACATTCATGAATAATACAAGAAATCAGAAAGTGATAGAGACTGGATATTAATAGTTAATAAAGAAAAAAAATGATCACAGGAATAATGATACGCTATGTACTGTAATTTATTCTGTACACGTTTTGCCTAATTCCACAATAAGAATTTATCAAACACGTGACAAACAATTTCAGCCCGTCTGAACACTGCGCTGTACACCCATGATTTTTTATGGCTATATATAAGATTCACCTCAGCATCTCTTTACGGTCATTAAACAGCTTGCATGTGCAGGTCACACAGGAGCTTTCCCCTCTGTCACTCTTCTTGCCATCCAGACAGCGCTGTTTTATTACAGTTACTAGAGCGCGAGCTAAAGGAGAGCGCAGGGAACAGTCCATCCACCTTGTGTCTCCTTTGCTTGGTTCATGTGGAGCAGGTGAAGGTCAGTCTGAAGCTGAGGGGATATCAAAGCCACTGTGTCTGTTAGACCTCTGTCACTTTATGTTCCCTTTCAGTGAAGTCTCTCTCTCTCCTCCTTCTTCTTTATATCCAGGCTTTCATTTTGACCTAGCTATCCTCTCTCCTCACCCCTTCCTCTCGTTCTGTGTGCCTTTCTTACTCTCAGTATGCCAACTTCCTCCTCGCTATCTTTTTTAGCCCTTCCTTCCGATTTGTGTGTGTTTTCTGATTCAGCATAGCCTCAATGCCCCAATGTTCATCTGCAGCCTCAATACAAGTCACTTTCATTTTCCTGTGGCACAGACAGTTGAAGTGCTGTCTCGAGATCCTAAGATTCAATGAGTCTCATGCAGCCTGCACATCTGCAAAGCCTTGACTATGCAGCACACACCACCTGTACCAAGGGAGGAATAGTGATATTTTTCATTGCCGAAGCTATCGCCAGCATGAATGATCAGCACTGATATTTGACACTGAACACTGATCCTACAGACGTACATCAAAAAATCATGAAAGGAAATTAGGGAATGTGGCATATATTAGATGGATTTTGCTTACTGCCATGCATTTAGTTGAGGGAATAAGCTCCAAAGGCAGTTTTATGCCAAACAGTAATATGATTTTTTTGGCGTACAGGCAGTAAATGGATTCTCTTTGGATAATGTGGTTGTGAATTTGTTTAAAGTTTTAATCTGCAATTATTTACTTACAGGGTTTTTTTTTTTTTAATTGTTCATTTTACTAGGCGCAATACGTTAAAGCTCTTGAACACTGCAGTGAGAGCAGAGTCAGAGTCTCAATGACCTGGTTGCTGGAAAAGCAAATGCAAAAGTGGTTATAGGTTGAATCACTGTTGCATAATATTACTTTAAGATTTTTTCAGCCATCCAGGTTCACTAAGTGTACCTTTTCGTTTAATACAATGACCATAGGGCAGCAGCGCAAGGGAAAAAGAGTTCCACTCATATACACACCTGGCAGCTGCCTTTACAGCCATGTGTTTGTACTGTTGGCCACTGAGCATATCAACTGCAGCAGTTTGGGTTTAGAGGTTTGCTCTGGGAGAGTATTTTATGGGGCTTTGAAGGGCACTTTCTTCCCAGCAGTTTTAGGGATTTGACTGCTGAGCAGTCTGCTAGTCACAAGATTTCACAAAATCATGACAAATTCACATTCAGACACGCAGTTGGCTATGATTTGATGGGAATTTCAGGAGGCCTGCACATGTACAGTATATTAAAACACACAGTTTAACAACTTGCTCTGACTTTAAAGTTAGAGCATTTTAACTTTAAATCTATACTTTTTTTTTACTGTAACAAGTAATACTTCATGGAGTATAATGTCAGTGCAGGCATTTTAGTTAAAGCACTTTTCCCAAAAGGAGACAAATGTTTCTTATGTCATTCTGAACGTCATCATTTAACAATCCTTGCTATGCAAGTAAAACTCTAAACTACAGCTATAATACTCAGTTCCAAGTCCATATTCTTATTCTGTGAGCGTTAATATGAGCTTTAGTAGCTTTCTATTAGCAACAGCTCAAAATGTATCTTGTGTTCTAGCTCCTCTATCCCTTTAAGCCAACGTTCTTCTGATTGGGTGCCCCTCAAAAACAAAAGATTTGAACAACAGACGGGTGGAGTTTCTCTGCTCACATTCAAATCTGATGATACCATGCAGAGCCAAGAGTTGAAAGAAAATGTCTGAAACCAAATGGTAAGAGCAATCTGGAGCCTGAACTTTTGTTCCCATTAAGACTGAAGCAGATTGACCAGATTGCGTAGAACATGCAAAGATTTATTTGTAAAGATACTATCGCATCCAGCTCAAAGTATTATAGTGCATGAGTTGTAACTTAAAGTGCATTTATTTTACATAAAAGGACACATTTTTACAAAGACAAGAAAAAAAAACAGCATGAAAGCCAAGGGAGAGAGAAGGACTGGCTGACTTCCAACACCTTACATAGCGGAGCCAGACCAGGTGAACTGAATCTCCCTGACAACCCGAGCTACTGCAGTGAGAGGCGTGCCCAGACACGGTTGGCACAGCAAGTAAAATAAATAATGAGTGTAGCCTGGCACTAAGAATGATGAACCAAATTACCATATTTTCTTCTGTAAATTTTGGTCTTGGTTTTTGGTTAGGTGGACTGTGCAGGTCCAGAACAGTAGCATTTCCCTAAAGAAAACTCGTGTCCTTGTGAGGGAGGTCCATAATTGCCACAAGCACACAAACAGCACCTCTGATTAAATGGGCATGGGACAAGAAAGCATATGTTGGCCCAGTCCTGGGAGAACTGTCTTACAGAAAATGGCTCAATGACATTGTGCAGAGAACAAAACTAAACCACCACCAAGACACAGAGAGCTCCAATAGGGCCATTCACAAGCCAGCCTCTGCCATACGCTGTGACTAAATGTTTATTTGAAGACTTCAAGATTATTTTCTTTCTATTTTATTTTTGATGTTGTATGAATCATATGGAAGTAAAATATCAAGAGCAGTTGGATTTATCTGCGTATGGTATGTTTTATAAGATTAGAAAATGGGTTTCTAATCTTATGCTTTTCATGTTTTTCACATTTACTTTTAAGAATAGTGAGTTGGGACTAAATTATGTGTAGGCATGACAATCATATGATCTCTTTTGATGTAAAATACATGTTTATTCCCTGTATGTCCTGTATGCCATTTCAGGTATAGTGCCAAATCACAGCACCAGTTGCCTCAGTGCATTTTATATTGTAAAGTAAAGACCCTAGAGTAACACAGTGAAACCCCAACAATCAACAATGCTTTTTGAGCAAGCGCTTGGCAACAGTGGGGAGGAAAAACTCTTTTTTAATGGGAAGAAGCCTGCTGCAGAACCACGCTCAGGAAGGGGCAGTCATCTGACGTGACTGGTTGGGGTTGAGGGGAGGGAGCGAGAGCAAAAGGCATGCTGCAGAGGAG
The DNA here is from genome assembly GCA_015108175.1 of Pelvicachromis taeniatus. Taxonomy (NCBI): domain Eukaryota; kingdom Metazoa; phylum Chordata; class Actinopteri; order Cichliformes; family Cichlidae; genus Pelvicachromis; species Pelvicachromis taeniatus. The sequence goes on from VURO01002034.1 coordinate 49,848, forward strand.
AGCCAGAGATAAATAATAATGCAGAGCGTTGTATAAAAACAGAGAGTAAAAGAGTTGAGTAAAAAGAACCCCCTCCCCAGCAGCTTGGGCCTGTTGCAACATATCAGCCCTAACAATAAGCTTTACCAAAGAAAAAAAGAAGCTAATTATCATACATGCATTGCCTTTAGAACCCTCTAGAGAAAGTTAGAATATGGCTGTTACATGTAATTTAATACAAGAAGGTGGGAAATGCAAACCTGAAAGTCTGCAACTCCCCAAATCCCAAAAGAGGCACATTACCATCAGATCAGTGCCTCAAAAAGATTAGCTAAATTTGGCTTAATTTAACAAATACGCTCTAGATCATGTGTATGAACAAATTAGCTCATTTTACTCACTCTGTTTTTATCTGATTGATTGCTGGCTGGTATTAAGTATCCTCATTCCTATTAACCACCGCTGAATGGGCTGAGTCGTTTATTCCCCGTGCTTGACTGCTTAACCGAAATAAAGCTTGGGATAATTGCTATAGGAGTGTATGGGGGTGGCAAATTGAGGTTGTGCAGTGCCCTACAGCCTATTTATAGGTGTTCAACCAACTGCTTTATGAAGTAAAGTGAGAAAGGTAGCATGTGCTGTTGTGTGGGTACTAATATGTGGGTGGAAACCTCAATATATGGGGGTGTAAATAAATGTGTGCACTAGAGTAACTGCAATCATTGTCTGAACATGGATACAGGTACACCTGTGTGCAAGTTCAGTTGTGTGTAATTGCATGTGTTTGTGTCTCCTGCGTGTGTTTTTATGCCGCACCGACTTTACAAGGTCATATTTTTCAAAGCGACATGACGACTTAACTGCCTTTGTTCAACCGCAGTCTGTCGTGGACGTGTGTTTGACATTCTTGAAGGGTATACAAAAGGAAAAAAAAGAAGTGCATTAAAAAAAATAATTAAAATCAAAGATTGTAGCTTATCAAAAATTTCACCTTTTTGCATCAGCTCACGAAGCCATCCATTTGAGTGAGTAGGTAGGTTATGTTTGGGGTTTTGCAAATCAATATGTCATTTTACATTTGTGGCCTGAGCAAGGCTAATCTTGAATCTGTAGACACTCAAAGATAGCAGCAAAGGTGAAATTTTATTGTAAACACTCAGTAGTTTATGAGTTAGACGGAGTTTCTTTCATAGGTTATCAGGGAAGTTGTGCTACACAATTAAAGCAATATAACTTTTTCAAATAAAGTCCATTAAAGTTGATATCTCTGCTTCAGTAACCATAGTAGCTGCAGTTAACACAAATGTAATATAACTTGACCACCTTGACTCTGCGTGGTTAGAGGCATTATGTAACCAAAGAAGAAGAAGAAGATGTGTCTCCACATTACACAAAAGACGCATTCCAGGTTCTCTGAGTGACCCCATGTGTCTTTGATGACAAACACCCACTCACACTTCACTTCTGCTTGAATCCTACCTGACACAGACACACAAAGAAAGCACTGCCTGCAACTAAGCATAGACCGTACAACCGTACAAATTCCAAACTCTTTCTCATTCCCAGGGCATCCCGTGTTCATTTTGTCAAAGCCACTGGCTTGTTGGGACATAATCCCACAGTGTTTTTGGCATTGTCTCCCATATTCGACACCTAGATCAAATACTCCTTTTTGAAAGAGAGGGACAAAGATTGCATAAGGAGGCAAGTGGGGGTAAAAGACAGTACCAAAGTCCAAATAAGGATGGATTGCAGTGACTGTCAACCAGGACACAACAGTTCATGTCCTGTATTGTTTTGCATTTTTTTCCACTCACTTTCACGTTCATTTGTTGGCTTCTGTAGTTTAGGCAAATGGTAAACAGCATCTATTAAAATAGGGTTTGCCAAAGTGTTCATTTGTGATAAATTGGGAGTGAGTTTGGGCTTCAAATCCCCCAAATCCTAAATTATAAACATTACTTTCTTCACAATATAAATTAGGATTGAGCTTTAGTTTGATCATACTAAAGTTAATTACTAAAAAGAACAGGAGTAATACTCACTCAAGTGTGGTTTATTATTTGGTTGCACAGTTTTAGGCAAACTGCAGGCCTGGCTCAATTTCAACATCTGGCTTTTGAAAACTCTACATGGGCCAATTGTGGGGTGTCCTAAATATTATAATTTGTCTGAGTTATTTCTTTTTCGCCCTCTGATGAGAAATGATTTCATCCCAAATCTGATGACCCTAAATGAAAAAAACATTCTTAACAAAGTTGGTATTCTTCATCTTCTAAACAACATGAATATTTATCCAAAATTCCCAAACTAATGCAGGATTTAAGTCTACAAGTCTTTTAACTCTACGAACATACACACAAAACACGACTGTATAAAAAACAGATATCTGCACCAGATGAAATCAAACGTCTCCTAAAGGCTGACAAATATGTGCCTGAGTCTTTTAGTTAATGCCCCTGTAGGACTGGTTGACTAAAACACCACTGCTCATCTGTTAATTGATCATGCGGGTCCCATGGGGACATATATGTGTGAACAAAATGAACAACTGCATTATTCAAGTCTCCTGAAAGGTTGAAACAATTAGCTGTGTATCAGGCCCCGTTTCATCAAAGGAATTATATATGAGAATGGGAATTATTGTATTTCTGAGCAGACAGAATGCAAAGTTCATTATTGAGGCACTAAGTACATTAAGAACTTAAAGCAAGTACAGCATTATTACTTTGATAACTTTTTAAGAATATGAAATAATTAAAATAACGAAACAGCTATGCAGTCCATATTACATTTCTATGGCTGACACGAACATCAAAAACAGAGAAGTTTCATGAGTTTCTGTTTGGCAGGGAATATATAATATACTGTGTTCCTCCTAAACTGTCAGGGCATGGAACCCCATTTAGGATTAGAGTTTAATGGGGCTTTTGGGGCCGAATCTGCTCTCAACAAGGCTGTTTCCTAGCTCAGCCAAAGCACCGCCAGCTAAAACTGCAGGTTATTATGCATGGCTGTCAATTTTATTTAGCCTACGGTTAAAAACTTCAAAAATGGACATGATGCCTTCTAGTTTATGTTTTGCCCTGTCCATTCAGATGATGGTGTTTATTTACCCAATACAGGACACCAGTGTGTGTGTCTTGGTGGTGATAAGGAGTAATCTGGAGGATACACATTTGGGAGAAATCATTAATGTGCTAGTGATGGTCCATGGCTCAATTCATATTTCATTATGCCCACTCCATGACTGGCATTTTCAAGTTTGGTATATGAAAGACTCCACGGAGTGGCACACCATCCTTCTGTTCCACAATTTTCTAAACCCCCAACCTAAAGCCCCAAGAAATATTTCCAAGAAATCATTGTTTAAGGCGCTAATTTCAGTGGCAAGCCTTGAAAATCTTATCAGGGTCTGCTGTTATTTGACATGGCCTTGGGCACTGAATATTTAAACAAATCTTCTCCCTGCTGCCCTTAGACAAGAAATGTGTGAATAAAAAGCATGAGTGGCTCCAACCAAATTAATTTTTATCTTCTCTCCTGTTGAATGTTAGCTGTCCTCAGAAAATATCAGGCCAAAGTTGTCTTCCCATTATCTTTGTACTGCCTGCAACCGAGTGAGGCATACTGTCTATTACAGCCACTGTTGAAAAATACAATTGTTAAAAGTGATAATGAGGACTACTGACCACTCCCACAATTTGAATTAATGGGCAAAAAAGATTTTTTTATTTATTATTTTTGACAGTTTCGAGTAACTGTTACGGCAGATGTATCTTAGTAGTAATGATGACATGTGTTGGCACAGACCTTTACACAGAAAAGCAGCATAGATGGGGCTGGAGACACTTTTCAACCAGAGATTTAACTTCTGACACGTTTGCAAAAAATCCCTTACTGCCTTGAATTGCTCCTGTTGCCTATAAATGTAAGATAATTTTAACATCTGAATGAAGCACGGAGGATGAAGCACAGAGAATGGCTAAGTATTTGAGTGATTTCAGACATAAAACTTCTCTTCGGCACCGGTTGTATTGCTCAGGGCATAGCTATTTAGTTTAATATGCACAAGGTAAAGTATGGTCTCAGACTTTATCACCTTCAAGCCTTCAGCAGCAAAATGCAATGTGATGTTGAAAAATTAACACACACAAAAAAAAATGCATACCTGCAAGTAAAGGCAGTGAAATATTACAAATAGACATTTTTCAGATGGTTAAATAAATGCAGATTTAAGGCAAATTTATCTGAAATATGTGATATGAAATGTAAATGCTGCTGTTTACTACCTTAATTTCAAGTCATACATTGGACGTGAGCTGCTGTAATGCATTTTTTTTCTCTTTATGTGTGCTGACATGTGCACTGTCAATACATGAGAGCTCTGAGGCCTCACCTCTAGTAGGACCTCGGTGCATCTCACCAAAGCAAAGAGATGATATACAACTTGAAAATTTTTAAACAACAAGAAAAAAAAAAAACTCCTCACAGTCTCCTCGTATATTTTATCTGATGAACTGAGCGTGAACTTAAAATAGGGATAAAGTTTAACATCGCACAGCGCTTGCTTTGGCAGTATTAGTGCCAACACGTTGGCATAATTTTACTGATAGAGAGTGTCTTTCAGAGTCGCCGGAGAGACAATATTCTACAAAGGAGAAACCGAGATTGTCCAGCCCAGACCACGAGGTAGGAGTTTGTCACCTTGTGAAAGGTGCAGAGAGTAGAATTGGGCTAGTAAAAATAAGAAGTGACAGGATATTGATTTGCTTATCGCTGCTGTGCAGACACACAGATGTGAAGGGCAAGAGAAGGGGGGTGTGGTGGGGTGGCAGTGGTTATCTGGCTTTCACGTCTGATAGGGAAACAGAAAAAGGAAAAAAGAGAGATTTATCAGCTGATTGCTTCGCCTCAATTTTTGTTCCACTTTCTTCATGTGCTTTACAGTAAAACGCACATACTTTTTGAAAGTAAATATAGAAAAAAAAAAAGTCCCCTGGATTATTTGGTCATTTAAGTGGACGGTGCTATCTAAAATACTTATTGATGTGGCACATCAATATTGCATGTACTGTAATTGCAAAACACAGATACACATGTTAATTAAATTACATGGTACAATCACAGTATGAAGCTGACAGAACTAATTTCATGGTGTTTCAAGTAACTAGTACTTTAAGATTGGCGTACTGTGTATAGCTGATACTGTTCAGTACTTATAGTAAGTGCAGAGATAAAATGAAGCTGGATTCTCTGCTTTACCTCTATGCAAAATGGGAGTTATGATTATGTGTGAAAATAGTCTTGTGGCTATAAAAGCATTATAAAAGCAACATCTTCATAGGAATTTTTAAAAAGGCATAATGAGTGCAGAAAAAATTACAAGAGATTTTTTTTTTTAGAAGAATTGAAAACAAGAGATGGGGCAATATGATTCATTTTGGAGAGGGAATGGTGCAATTTGATTAAAAATCTACATACATAGCTGCTGAATTAGCAGTGCTGCTGTAATGATTAACACATGATTTTAATATTAATCGTGTGTTAATATTTTGGTGAGAACAGCTGATAGCAAAATATGATAAAAGGAAAGAAGTTCAAGTCATTCCACAGTCGGCAATTTAATCTGAAAGACCCGTTATGTTGAAAATCTGGCATAGAAAAAACGATTAACATAAACATCAGGAATAAGTTGTGAACTAACTTTTTTTTTTTTAAAAAGCTATTATTAATAAGGCTGAACTTTTTTAAATGCATATGTCTCTTTCACACTTTTGCTTCTTTCACATTTCAGATGACTGACTGACTGACTGTAATGATACCGGACAAACCGCACCTCCTGATACTAAATAAAAATACATCATGAGGACAAATCATTCAGTTTGACCGCTGCATTGTGTGATTAGCTGCATAAATTGCATTAGTGCTTATGACACCTAGCACCAAGCATTGCAAACTCATTTTCCAGACTTGGGACGAGCACTAAGAGTACATCGTTGCTGTGCTGGTTTGTGACGGACTATCATGCTCACAGTAGGCATCATGATGTCAGAGGAGATGGAAGAAAGCCTGAAGAGATAGATGTATATGTGGAGGATGAATAAAAGTAGAAGCAAGACAGAAAACATGTGTGAATGAGAGAGAGGCAGGTGGAAAGGTGCAGATGGCATGGTAATGGTGGCACTGTCAAGAAGGCAGGAGGTGGAGCTGCAGGTAACAGAGTTAAAGATGCTAAGATTTTGGCAGGAAGTGACCAGGAGGGTCAGGATTAGAAATTAGTATAACAGACGGAAAGTTCAACACAGTAAGGCTGAAATGGTTTGAGAAAGTGTAGACAAGGAGTAGTGGATACAGTGCTCTGAAAAAGTAATTTCAAACAAAAACAACCTGAGTAGATAAAAAATGCAGTTGTTAAACAATGATATA
>VURO01002034.1:56323-70416 GCA_015108175.1 Pelvicachromis taeniatus
ATTTAAAGTGTGCTTGATGATCTGAAACATGTAAGTGTGACTAATATGAGGGAGGCGGGGTGTACTTTTTCACAGCATCTTATAATGGACAAGTAGAGTTGATTATGCAGCTATGAGGCAGGAGAAAAAGAGGAAGACCATGAAGGAGGTTCATGGATGCAGTGAAAGAGGACAAGCAGGGAGTTGGTGTGACAGAAGAGCATGCTAGGGATAGGCTGAGATGAAGGCAGATGATCTACTGAGGCGACCACCTCCTAAAGGGAAGAAGAAGGGACACGAAGAAGAATGATGAAAGAAATTGAATCTCTACATCTGTACAAATTTATTGACACACTGTTGGAACACTGTCTCATTCCAACAATCTAACTGATAACAAAGCCAGGTATTATTATTCATGAAGAAATAATGGAAGTTGGATTTATGATGCTTAGGGTCTACTCATGCTGGTGCATAGTCAAACCAATAGGAACAATAATAATAATAATAATAAATTCTTAGCAGAATCTGACACTTTTTGTCAGACTTCACATTCATACAAGGTTATTCTTGGCTTCTTATGGCATTGATCCAAAGCTGACAGCTTAGCTTAAAAAAAAAAAAGACAGTCTAAATTGATCTCTCAACTTCTCTCTTTAATAGAAAGATCACATTGTCACATGGGAAATAGACAACAGAAGAGAAAGACAGGGAAGGCACGAGAAGGGTACTGATTAAATTGTCTTCATTTACTTAACTGGCTGCTAATATTTCAATTAGAGCAACTGGAGGCAGTGACATTCTAGGGTTAAAAATGGAACATGGGAAGAATTAGTCCAACTGATTAATAGGAGGAAATGACTTCTGTGCACACTAGAGACATCCCTCTGGCATCGTTCATCACTGACACCGTCCTCCCTTCATTCGAGTCACTCATAATTCAGCAAAAAAAGAAAGAAATGACTCTTTGTATATTTGCTATATGCAGACATAAGAGAGAGTTTGTGTTACATGTTGTCAACCTGCAAAGGTGCACGCTCAAGCTGCTGGCAGCAGTAGCCAGGCTGAGGCTGAATTTGACAGAAAACACATTGGAGACTTCCTCTTCCCCTCCTCTGCCTTTTCCCATTACCATAAACCCACTCACTCATGATAACCATTAATGTAGCGTCTTATTAAAAAACTATCAATACAGCCAATGCCAGTGTGCTAATGGCCAGGAATCCCTCTCAGTTAAATCTCGACTTTGGTCTCCACTTTGGACTAATGAGAGCCATCACTCAGCATCTCTTTGGGCTAAATCACCTTTATTTGTATCTGCCTTTTCGCAATGTCGGCAATTTATAGAACAGAGAGCAGTAAGAGATGCATTGCAGCAAAATATAAGAGGCTGAGGTATGGGGACAGGAGGGGTCGTTTTAGTGAGTGAGAGTCTGAGGATTGAACAAGCAAAAGGAAAGTAAAAGTGAGAGGGAGAGAGGCCATACTTACTTGGCCATTCTGGTATTTTGTGCTAGGGACCATGGTGAGCTGTTAATTGTTCAGCATTGGAGCTCTGGCAGTAAAAAAAAGGCCCCATTGCTGCTGCCACTGATGAGGCATTGTTGTCTGGGAAAGTTTATCTCCAGTGTCGAGTCACGGGGAGGGCATGCTTGATGCAGGAGCGCCACAGGAGTTTGCCCTTCTAACTCAGGGGAGGAATTGAACATTGCTCTATCAATCTGAGCATTTTACAGCTCAGGCCTCCCAACCGTGAGAAATGTGGGGGAGTGTTTATACTGCTCCTTATTGTCTGGGATCTAAAGCAAACACTCTGTATGGTTTGGGAAGAGTTAGTATGACAGAGGCCCATCCATTGGATAGGGAGTCTATCCAGCAGCCATAAGCAGGCAGACACATTGTTCACGGCTGAATAAGGTGTGTATTGCAATGCATTTAATTAAATTTCATCTCACGGTATTGTCTGTGCTGCAGAATGTCTTTTGTGTGTATGGTAAAGGAAAATGCAAAAATACAAAAACAGACAAAAACAAAAAGTGTGGCTTTTATGTAAAAATCATTTAGCTCATGAGACTAAAAAAGATCTGTAACAACAGATCTGAGGTGGTAATCTTTGCTCAGCACAACATGAAACAAAACAAAAAAAATCTGTGAAGATATAATTTGATATTCTAACAGAAGTTCTGTTAAAACATATGCTCTTTCTTCATCAACACTTTACTTCACACTCATTCAGCTGCTCAGATTCACACCTTTAGCTTCCAAGTAAATGAAATTCTCCACAGGTGCCAGGAATTGAAGGTTAAACACCTTACCAAATAAAATAAAAAACACACACACAATTGTCCACTTGTAACCTTTACAATATTGACTGCTGGGTGCCTCTATCATACTAAAGCTAGACTTTTGCTAATTATTAACAGCTTAATATTCTCAAAATTTGCACAGTTTGCAAATAAATGGTGTTGTTACAAATGTTAAACCTAACTATGCAACTTTGATTTTTTTTTTAGGAGAATATACTGTTTCTATCTATTTTATACTAAATTGGTGTTGGGAAAAAATTGGTGTTTAAAATTAGCCAAATATTAAGGAGCTGGTGTGGTTCAATTAATTAAAGGTCATTTAAAAAGACTTGAAGGCAAGCACCTCTGGCTGCATGTTATGACTGACCATTACTTTGGCAGTTTGACAAGATTAAATATTCTCATGAATAGATTTTCTTAACTTCTGAAGTTTGTAGTTTCTGTGGTTCCTCGTTTTGTTTTTGTTTTTTGGCAAAAGAGTGAAAAATCTCAAAAGTTCTCATTTTGCAGATACAATAAAGGCTCAGATTTAAAACATTATTTAAAGCACCTATTTACATAGAGTTACGTAGATCACACTGTCATTTGTCACTGTTATGCATGACCAAAATTATCATAATCATGACTTCACTCCAAAGGTTGTGCCCTCAACAGATATATAGAATAAGCATTAATGCACTACAAAGGACTATTTTACCATAGAGATTTGAACTCCTGAGAGGCATCTCTCTTTGAAATGTCCCCTACTGTCACCTCTGTCAATAAGTAAAAAGCTAAACAGCTAAAGTATACATGACAAAGGCTCTGGCTGGCAGCAAAGGTAACCAAGGGCAGAGAGCCATTTAATATTTATGACACATGTCGAATCACTGAAATCACCTATTCATTAGTGCCTATATAGCGATACAGCCCTGAAGAACTGGGGTAAATGGAGATGTATGTGTGGGTTTTTGATACACTTGTAATAACCATCACCAAACAAGGCCAATAACAGTTTTTATGTTATAGCCATTGTAATGATCGTCAGTCTGGGAGGCGCTTCGGCTTTAACCGCTAGAGAGGCCTGCCTGCCAAGAGTGCTAGTAATATAAATGCACTTTGAAGAATGAGGGGGTTGGCATGCTTCTGGATAGGCTCCAGCTACACATCCAAAGCTTCAAAATCACAGCTGCGCTGACTCAGGCGATGATGCTTCTTACTCCTTTCTTTCTCCCTGGACTTGTCTGTAGAGTGCAAGCACGACTTGAAAGTCTTTGTTGCATTATATACGAAGTACAAACAAATTATGTCACTACATTTAGAAATCAAATTTAACCTTCTGAAAAGGGGCTGCTTCGTTTTAAAGGGCAAACCACAGATCACATTCATTTTATATCAATGGAATCTTGCACTGGGGGGCAGTATTGCTTTGTGGGGGCATCCAATGTTGTGGATTTAAACTATTTTTTGTATCATTGGAAGTCAAACAAATTCGCAATTGATCAGTCACAATGCGTAAAGACTACAGATGTGCAGATTTTAGACTGAGAAAAAAAAATGTGTGAGATGTGCCTCTAAGTAACTTTGCTAGTTTGTCCTCAGCATGCTACAGTGCGCTCATGAGCCAGTTTGATTTATTACTGTATTAAATGTGGATGAAAATGGGAGAGCTGCTAGCAACAGTAGGAGGTACTTAATACATGTTCTCACCCCAACATAACAAGGCCTGCTCAGGACCCTTGAGTGTAAAACTGTATGACACAGGACAGCCATGTGGCATACATTTTAATATCTGTGTTGGTTTGACTTAAACAGGTCCCCTTAACACGATAGACATCATAAGTACACAGGTAAACGTACCACGAAACTAAGGAAATGGTGGAGAAGCTAGTAGCAGACGAAGAGTACAACAAATTTTCTCTTAATCAAAAGGGTGTGCTACTGGAAGCAAAATCCTGATCTTTTCCTAAACCTAAGAAGTGGCCTTTGTAACCTACACTTCAGAAAGAGGTTTCAGTGCCCAGATAAAACAGATAACAGGTGAAGCAAAGTAAAATAGCATTCTGCTACTGTTATTTATTATAAACCCACAATACGGTATGGTGGAGAAATACTCAAGAAATGGGAAAATGGCTCAAAGGAGTCCAACATGTTTTAAAATATGGGCGTGGACCAGTGAGGCGCTCATGTGGTGTTTACAGAGAATAAGCAGAGTGAAAGATTTGTGAGCTGTTACTCAGTCACATAAGAACTATATGTTCCACATGATCTTTTAATAAGCATCCCAGTGTTGCAGAAAAAGAAGAGGCTTCAGACATGAACAGTGTCTAGATATTCCCCCTGTCCATTTTACATCACTTCCATACATCTCATAAAACATTTTTCTGACAGTTGCGGCACCTTTAGTGTTCATTCAAGTGAGCATTAAATAAATATAACTTTTGAGAAATTCATTCTATGGGCATATGTGCTAAGTTGAGAGAAAAACGTTAGACCCTGGCAGCTCTGAAAGAGCTCTGACACATTGTGGCTCCAGGCCATGGTGCAGGCGGTCTTGGTGTCAGACAGCCTGACAACAAAGGAGAGAGCGGTTTATTCTAAGCTTGGATCCCGCCTTGCAGCAAATAATGGTTTTTGGTTTTTTGGCCACAAAAGATCAGTGGAAAAACACTATTCTAGAGTTTTAAGTCACTCTCTCATTCATAACAGTCATGTCTATAGTTTGGCCTCTTCTATAGTGTGTCAACACCGCCCTCAGTGTATGTAGTGATGTCTGGTTGGTCCACCCATAACTTGACTTGCACTTATCAAAAGTTATTCAGTTTCTTGCCACAAGAACACAATGACACTGCAGCGAGTGTTTACTTTCACTCTGTCAGTAGAGATGTACTCGAAGTCACTGATAAGAAGGATTATATATTTATTTTATTTATTTTTATCTGCATTTTGCAACTCTGGACATTTCAAATCAGACCTGGAAAAAAAAGAAAACAACATACCAGAAATGAAGAAGTTGTCTTGTTAAACTAAGTTGTGTTTTGGGCCAGAATATCTCACAAGCTTATGCCCTTGGGAGCATGTGAATGTGAAAAGTGATTACAGCAATGCTCCGCTATCCTTCTCAGACCTGAGCTCTTGTTTTGGGTACATTTTAAATTTAGCTATTTGGGATTAGTTGACCTGATAAGTATAAAAACCAGACATCTCTTTGAACAGACAGTACTTTAAAAAATGTGTGTCCTCATATGTGCACAGTGGATTTATTTTACAGCACAACACAAGCCACATTGTTTAAAAAAGTATAAACACTTTATTGATCAGAGTGAAGTTTAAGGTGCAGAAAAACTATGTAATGTCTCCACATATGGACACAGTGTCCCAAGAGGCTATAAGAGGCTAAAGTGTGCTGACATCAGACAAAAGGCAGAGTACATCAAAAACTTTCCCCAAACCAGAGAGACCTGGCATAGGATTATGGACTCAGACTTGGAGGTGCTGACTTTCATCTCATTGGCTTCACACTCAGCTGCAAACCACTCTAGCATGTGCTGAAGGTCAGGTTTTGATCAAGCCAGCAGAACCACATCATCTTTAAAAAAAAAAAAAGATCAGGGGTGCAATTATGAGTTTTGGAGACAAGATGTAACTCAGTCCTTCAAACATGCTTGTCCTTGTGCCAAAGACACCGATACCACTCTCACTCTCACTTGGTTATAGATCTCAGTGAGTGGTTTCAGATGACTTGCTATGCATAGCAGTGATTCTAACTTTTTCTAGCTGGTACTGCTGCCCTCCTGCACTAGCTTTGATTCAGTCTACAATGCTGGGGGCCATGATGCCCATGTCCCAGCCTTTGCCCTCCACCCATCTTTCACACCAACCAATCTCAATTCCTGTCCCATGTTGTTGATTCAAACTGTGCCTGGCTGAGGTCTATGGCCAAAGGCCCAGCCACCAGATGCTCACCAGTGAGCTCCCCTTCCAGGTCTGGCTCGAGAAGGGGGCCTCTCCCTGAAGAGGATCTCTCCCAGAAGGGGGCCTGCATTACATCCCTTCCCCAGGCATTGTAATGCAAATCCTATTTGTCAGTTTTCAGTTTGCTTATTTTATTTTAAATCTACATTATTACGACAACATTTGAAACATCATATAAGTTTTCTAAGATTAACCATAAAGAAAAAAATCTAGGAAGGAATGGATCTACTCTTGACATGAAAACGGCACCTGATTAGCTTTATCACCCCTAAAAGCTGCAGGACTATTCCCAGATGGCTGTTTGGTGTGCTGCATGCAGATGAGACACATCTGAATGTCTCCTATGAGTGTCGTTGCAGCCCATAAATGTCACAGAAGTTAACAATATATGGCTGCCATGCAGAGCTGCATTAAGCAAAAAACACTGTGATTTTACTGGACAGCAGTGGTATACTGACTGTCGGAAAATGACCATTGTCATTTATTACCACCATCCTTAGAAATTACTGCTCTGGATTTATGCACAAGGAAAGATATATGTTTTAGTTTTCATGTTTCTATGTGTATAAAATAGAGAAACAAGGATTTGGAAAAAAGGGTGACAGGCGAAACAATGGAAGTGATAAAGTAAGTGAGAGAGAAGCAAAAAATATTAGAAACAGTGTAGTCACTTTCTTTATGTCTTGACCTTTCTGTCTGTGTGTGGGTTTGTGTGTATGTGCCAAATTCAGTATCCCTGTGCATGTTTGAGTGTGTCAAAACAGTGCAACGCTCCCATCCAGCTCACATCGCTTCAGGTTTGTATCCCTCCAACTGCAGGTCACAAAGTGACATTGTGCTTTTATAGCTGCTCTCCATGGTGCTTCACATAAGCTCTGAAATGACTAAATCCCTCAGCCAGTGTCCCTGACCCCCAGCATTCCTGTTAGTGCTGCTGCATTCACACTCTTTGATGTGGCCCTGAACTGGAATCGGTCATCGGCCTCATTCCAGGGATTGATACCGCCTCTGCTGTTCACATGCTTACAAGTCTGCAGAGCTCGGCGGTCGGCTGGTGTCTGTCTGATAATCTCTCTGTGTCTCTCGTCTTCACTCCAGCACTGAAATGGGGGGGGGGGGGAATTATAAGTGCAATAACCTTGAAACAAGATCGCCTTCTTCATACTATGTTTGAGCAAAAACAATAGAGTGAAAACTCTGCAAGTGCCACAAAATGTCAAAATGAAAATCTCCCACTGATGTACACCCACATCCTTGAAGACAAACGCAGTCATTTTACTTCATGAAGAGAAGTAACACATTGACATTACACATCCTGCAAATGAGGCATGTTGACTACAGAAAAGAAATTAAATTAGTTATATCACTTTCATAAAATCAGGTCACACTGCAAATATAAAAGATATAAACTTTTCTCATTAAGTGTTTGACAGCTGAGGTAGTTACTTCTTTATATTGTGTGTACATCTACACTATCATGTATTCATATACAGATCTGTTCATTACCTGGTGTGTGTCCTTGGCTGAAGAGAGTGGTGCCACCTGAATAACTCATACATTTAACCACAACTGATGCATCTAACACTGCACCTAACCATGGCTGGTTATATAAAAACTGAAACAATAAATCATTACGTGAATAATAAAGCTAATTGAAGACCACTGTCATTATTGTTCCCACTCTGTTATTACATTTTTTTAAAATCTTTTTTTAATTTGGCTAATTATTGAATTTAATTACTCCTGTCTAATATGTTTTAATCATATCGTGGTAAACTGATTATTCATACCAAGCTTTTCTTCTTTCTGAGTCACTGTTTATCTTGTATAAGCACTGTCAACTACACTGGTCACTAAGGTGAAAACAAAACTTTTACTAATAGCACATTAAAAACACACAGACACACACAGATGCCAAATGCTCTACTTTAGTCTTATTTTCATGTTTTAGTCCTCAACCTCAATACACAGGACCAGGTGATATTGACCTAATTTTCTGTTTGTTTGGTCAAGCCCCTGCAGCTGGCCTGGTCACGGATGACAAATGCATTATTAAACAGCAGCTAAGCCATCTCAAACTTCACATTCAGAATGCAATGCGAGCTGGGGTGAATGTAGGTGTAGCTGCTTAGCGAGCCAGCAAAGACATCTACGAGATGATAACTGTGGAACAACTCAAGGGTATTCTATATGAGGCACCCCCCCACCCCCCGAGATTTGCTCCCAAATCATGCCAGGCTGCTGTAGAGATATTGTGGGATACAAGTGCTAATGAGATGATACTCCTTACAGCCAGAAGTGCTATCTGTTGGTCATGTGTAGGTAGTTCAAAATTTAGCAGTTTATATCACTGTGTTATCGAAATTAAAAATAACATTATCTTAAGCAACAACTTCCACTTCATGCATAATGCACCTTTTATGTGTATGATGTGTGCAGATACATGTGTATGTATATGTATATTGATTGTGTACGTGTGTGTGCGCGTGTACATGTCTATACTTATAGATACTTACGGATATCTATTATTCACATTGTAGTGGTAGAATAATTTATTCTTGCATATTTCCATAACCCTCTATCCATAATCATATTCTGTGTATGCTACCGTTGTATATAGTGTATTATCTTACATATATTGTATTTGTTTCTATTCTATTTGTAGTTTTGTAGCTTTTTATTCTGCTATCTGTACCTGAGCTGAGGTAACGCACAAACTTCCCCGCCATGTGATCAGTAAAGTCTTATCTAATCTAATGTAATCTAAAACAATACTTTAGAGTACTTGGGAAAATATAGTGTAATCCTCTAAAATCTGTAATACTGCAAAAAATAAAGTTCACATAGCATCTCTCTGTGAAGCCTTTGGAATCCAGGGTTGCCCTTACTCCCTACTAATGCTCAGGTATATTTTTTTGACTATCATGGAATGGGGTTCTCCTCAATGCCACCTTTCACTAGATCCCTTACTAATTGTTTCTGTCTCCAAGGTAGCATGGCTGCTCTTTGATGTTCAAACCCCTTCCTCCTCACAAAGGAGACTGACGGCAGGAGCAGAGAGAGAGGCAGATGGGCCGCGACAGGATACTGCGAACCTGACGTCTCTCTCCCCCTTTCAAGTGCTCTGGTTCAATCAGCCCTTGCCGCACAAGCTGTTGTGGAGCACCTTTGAAATCATGGCGTCTGCACAATAGTCTTGACTGTTAATGACTTCTTGTAAGTTCCAAAGCGGCTCTGATTACACATCCTTGTGCACACGCACATGTACCGGCAAGCTCAGACTGGAACAACAATGTCGCGCATAACCCTAGGTGCACTCACACACCCTCTGTCATGCACACACACACCACTCAAACACATTAAGTGGTGTATGTGTGCTCAAAAACATGCTTCATCTCCTAGGCAACACCTTGGAAACCAGAGTGAGAACACAAGTAAACAATTAATATGATAATTAGGCTGATCAGCGAAGCTAACATATAGAAGACATGTGCATAAAATGTTCATAGTAAACTAGAGCAGACTAGAAGAACAGAGTAAGTGTCGGCATATATCATTTTTTATGCCATTTAAAAAAAAAAAAAATGATGTTTGATCATGAAACTAGGTTACAGCTTTAAAATATTAAGTATACACAGGAGGCATATGTGATTACTGTGTACATATGCGATAACTTTTTCAAATGCATTCTGTGTTGGGTTTGATTTGGTGCCATGTTACATCTTGTTATGAGTTACCAGACTTCTTGAGCCATTTTAGAGAAGTGGTATCAAATGGTACAAGATGTCAAACATGCAGGTGTTCACCTCTAAAAATATGGCACCACAGCTAACAGCATGCCTTGAAAATACAACTAAAGTATTGGACTGCCTTGAAGGAGATGGGAAATCCAGTTCTCTCTGGAGCTGAAACTGCAAGGACTGGCCTTAATTAGGTGGTAGGCTTAGAGAAACTGGCATGTTGAAGTGTGTGTGTGTGTGTGTGCTCATGTATGCGTGTGCATGTGTGTCTAAGCAGCAAAGAAAGACAGTACAATACTCTCCTCTGCTTAAAGTGGAAGGCTTATTACTCAAACATTCCAAAGTGTTATCTTGCTGTCAAAATCATTAGGAAAGGCTTCACCTTTGCTAACTAACTGGAATAAGTAAATTTTGACCCCCTGTAGTGACTGCTTTACATCTCCAAGGACATATAAAGTATTTGATCAGTGCCATGAACATAATGATTAAATTGCCAGCAATTTCTGAAATTCAGTTCCTGGAAGTAAAACTTCTACAAAGTTTGAAAAAAGCACAGTTTCACAGTCTAACACTAGAATTTTATCTGCTTCCAATCGACCTCACCTACTGATATCTTCTATAATTAAAATTCTCATGAATAGCAAGTCCATTATAAGGTTATTCAGGTATGGGAAATGACTGATATAGACTGATATAGTAACAGGAAACATGGGTTCCAGTTCAGTGTCCCACTTCGACGGTCACCGCGCATCCAGCTTAAATGCAGCTGGTCGTAGGTGATGGCTGATTGGAAACAGCTGGCCGAGTGATGAGACGCGGGAGGACCGACGACAGCGCAGAGGGACTTCCAGGTCGAAGGTCACCCGGCTACTATTGGAGACCGGCGTCTATTTGTTGTGACACGTTTTCAAACTGGTGTTTATTAGAAACGGGTGTCAATAAGAGACGGGCCACAATTAGAAGATATACGGTATATGTTTATCGTTTCTACATCAGAAAATTGTCTTGAACCTGAAGTAAAAAAAAAACTAGCTTAATTTTAGTAAAATTTTATTATTCAAGACAGTATTATTAATAGTGGCTGGGCAAGTTCCAATTGTAGCAGTTCAGACTAATTGCAAATGAAGGCCAGTTAAGGTCATTGCAAGTGTGAAGGTTTGAATTTAACCAGCATTTTTCACATCCTCAGCAACATTGTCTTGTTTGATAAGACATGTATATTCAGAAATGAAAAAAAAAATGCTGTTAAGGTTTTTGGAGAAGAATTGGGAGAATGGAGGCAGTTCGTCAACAAAACCCCATTTATTTAGTTAATTACCACATTTACTTATCCAATTACTATACTGACATGCCTATGTATTCTTGCGCCATAAGACTTGCAGAGCTACATGCATCACTCTAACACGTGAGAATATTTTTAAAAATAGTTTTGTCAATTTGATATGTTGAAGATTTTACATGTTACTGTTGGCTACAAAATATTTATGTTGTTTTGTCTGTTTCTATTTATTGTACACATTTCTACCAGAGCACACACTTTATTGTTCAAAATAAATGTCTTAACACAACAACGTTAGATTATAGCTGTGGTGATAAAGTGATTCTTACCAGCATCCATTCACAACTCCATTCTCAAGTAGCTTTATCAGCAGGTGTAATATGCATGCAGCTACATATGCCAGAATCAGTAGCTACCTTGACTACAGCTTGCACAAACATCTGTTACATGTCAAATGAGAAAACCTGCATAACATGGACCCATAAAAAAAAAAGTTCTTTAATATGTTTGTTGTGAAAAATCAGAACAATTAAAGTTTTACTTTCCAAATTTACTGAAAAGCCTTAGGACGCAAGAGCAATGTGTCAACAGTAATCCATTCTCTAAATCCAACCAGGGAAAGCTGTTAGGCACAACATTTACTGACATCTACCATGTACAAATTTCTAGAAGAGCTGCATTAAATATTCATGTTTTTATAGCAACCAAACCAGACATGTGGTTTGCACATCACAAGAATTTTGTAAGGTTTGGCTGAGTATTAGAAGGAACGGATATGGAGGCGGGGATCATGTTTTGTGGTATACTACACCTGACAAACCAAGAAGTCAAGACAGGTTTTGAGGAGGTTTTTCAAAACAAAGGCACAAAAACGAATAATGAAATAATAAACAATATAAAGAAACTCTCCAGTCATCAAAGGAAAGCCTAGGTCAGGCCCATGGAATTAAGCAGCTACCACATGCTGTTTTCAGCAGATCTGAACCTGCAGTGAACTTTTAACTTTCATGGGAACTATTTCCTTATATGTTACATCTCCTCCTGTTACATTTGTTATTATAGTTAAGACATAGACACACAACATACTGACTCACCTAGAAAAAAATACAAGGTGAGTCAACACCTGCAAGGTTTCTGGTTTTGCTTTCCAGTAACTGATCCTAAAAATAAAATATAATATAATAAAAATAAAATAAAATAAATAGACCCACGCAGATTATAATAACTTCTGGCTAAAAGACAGCTTTAATAAAAGGGTCATCTTAAATATTGCTTTGACTTACGACTAAACGCATAACTGGTAAAAAAATCTTGAGATATTGTGATTAAACATAAAAGTACAGATATAATATTGTTTTTTGTCCTTTGACTGAGCCACGTATTCTCCTGAGAACTGAGGAAAAAAAGAATCTTATACCTTAACTTTTTCGTGATTCGCTGACTAAAAGAGGCCACCGAAGCACATGAGATATCATTGGGAAGGCCAGAGTGTCCTCTATTGTGCACATCGTGTGCATGAGTGAGTGAAATGAGAACAGTGGAGCTAATTGGAAAATGAAAAATAGATAATAAAACAGATAAACACAAATGTTCTGCACACCCCTGCCATGGACCCATGTACTATAGTTATGGACCCATAGTACCATGCACACTATTGTCCTTTTCAAAATTCTGTCAACATAGCCTGTTGGCTCTGCCGAAACATCAAGTTTAAAAAGTCATCCACTCTTTCCCAATTATAGTGGCGCACATGGATAAAATTCTGACAATAAAAAGATACTTTCCAGCTTCAACACAATGTTTGGGGTGAACGGAGAATGTGAATGTGCCAGTTGACAGCACAGTAGTCTGCAGTTTTCAGAGGTGGTAAAAATACAGACTTCACTTAAGTTGAAGTACAGATACACGTGTTAAAAAAATACTCTGGTAAAAGTTGAAGTGCTGAGTCGACTTATTTACTCAAGAAAAGAAGTTTCCTGTACTTTTACTGGGTACAGAAATAAAGTACAGGCTGTTAAATGTATTTAAGTATTTATGTAAAATGTATGTTTTTGGAGAACATTTCTACTAGGTATTTTTATGCAAATGGAACGAAGCCTTCTTCTATATTAATATAATAATAAAATCATATTTTCACATGAGAATAAAAACTTTGCTTTTACGGTTTGTTGCTGCCTACATGGTAGCTGTGAGACTTTGCACACCTAAACTTTAAATTAGATAAGATAGTCACGTCAGAATCACAACGCACAATAATTTATTTTATGAGCTCCAGTAGATTTTCTTTGTGTACACTCTGTGACCAGCTGACCTATACTGATGCTCTGAGGTTTACTGATATTTGTGTGATTTATACAAGACAGCTCATTAAGATATAAGCAGATGTTTCTTATTAAGTTATCTTGGCTCATTTCCATCATCTGTACTGACAGCATACTGTTTATGCTGTCTAGCGTATAAAGCTGATTTAAAGGTGGAATTCAATAAATGAATCTAAGCATTATCAGCTTAAATTTCAAATATTATTATTATTATTATTTAACAATAATAATAATAATAACAATAATAATAATAATAATAATACTAAGAAGAAGAATATATATATAGAATATTATGTTAAAAGGACATCTTAGATGCACTCTAGATGTAATGCTACAATTAAAGGCTACTTTTTAGCTATTAGTGGCTTATAGTCAAAGTAGATATTTATTAGTACAATATTCATTTTACTTGAATCTTTCCCTTCCTACTTATGTTGCTCTAATTTCTTGCTACGATAATTACACCTCCCTCACCCTTTGTTGCACTACGGTCCCCCCCCCCCCCCCCCGGGCGGGT
>VURO01002034.1:70436-82208 GCA_015108175.1 Pelvicachromis taeniatus
CCCCCTCCAGTGTGAGTAATGTAAATGAATGAATGGGCTGCTGTCTGTCCTGGCTGATGGAGGAGCCTTTCAAGCCTTTCCTGCAGCCTGTATAATTATTATTTAATTATAATTATATGGACAAAGAAAAAAAAAATGAATTATATATTTATATATTATATTGTTCCCTTACTTTAGATTTAAATCAGCTTTATGTCTATAAGGTGTGCAGTGAGGGCCAATAACAATGTTCTACGAACCTAAAGTCCACTTTGAAAATGTAAGGAGCAGAAAGTAGAGATAAATGTGTTACACTGTATGTGGTAGAGTACAGGTATCTGAAACTTGCCTGTGTCATATTCCACTGTGGACTGGGACAAACAAATGGAGTAATTATGCCTTTTAGATTTATTGTAGTCAACTTGAGCTCTGCCTAGGATGCACATGTAGTTGACATAAAAATAGTCATGGTGGGTAGTGGTACTCCTCATCCTCATAGTAGATACACCTATGGTGTCCTATGTCACTTTCTTCTGAAGTTGTAGCATTTTCATAAAATTTGATCTCTGACCTTGAGGTCATGGTACTCAGAGTCAACTTCATCCAAGATTTTTAGTAGATGCACCTGTGGTATCAATTTCAAAATCCTAGGTGACTTCCTTCTTGAATTATCACATTAACAAGGCTTTTAGAAAATTTGACCTTTGACCTTGAGGCCAAGGTCAGTGAGATTCAACCTCATCTGAGATTTTTACTAGATACTTTTATGGTATTAATTTTAAACTACAATATTGCTTCGTTCATGCGTTATCTTGATATAGAAATAACACCTAGGCAACTAAGAGCACAGAAATATGAAAATAAGAGGAATTACATGTATATTTAGTAAAACACCAGTTAAGGCAAAACAGGTGAATTGACCAGATTTGAATGACATGCTTTATACAATAAAAAAAAAAGAAAAAAAAGGCAGGAATGGATTCATTAACTGTTCACAATTGAGTTGTTTGGTCTTTGGCGTTTGCAATGGTGTATCAGTATGATTTGTTGTGTTTATTTTTGTGCTTTTTGCTCTGCTAACTGCAAACGATACAATCATTTTAGGACTTCCATTCATTTCTAAGAAACATGTCTAACCTGGATTTAAGAAATATTTTTTTTCTTTTAAACCCAACGTAATTAATAAGAGCTATCTGATTAAGTGCGACACAAAACATAAGTGAAATGTGAATGTACTGGAACTGTTTTAACTAGATATGTTACCTGGTGTTGGAAAATGGATAGAAACTCAGTCTCGCCTGGCTCTGGTATACAGTGGTTGATTAGCCTCATGACTCTTGGACAATTGTGTGCAGCCAAACGTGCTGCTTTGTCATTTATTCACATTAGCATGTGTAGCAGACACGTAAGTGGTTGTAGATCATTGTGACTACGGCTCATGCAGTTTTTCAGATAAGTGCAAACATCTATATTTGTCAGTGCACGTTCGTGGACTTTATACAACTAAGTTATTCTAGACGCTGCGTAAGTAAAAAGCATTCATCTTACCTGTCGGTAAAATTTTAGTAGCATGAATTGATTATTGATATTTACAGCAGTAGTAATGTTCCGATCTGATATTGTTAGCAGTCACCCACTATAGAAATAATTTTGATTATTTTTGGTTGAACAAAGGGGCTCAATGTAAACATAAAACACTTGCCTAGTCTTGTTTCAATTACATATCCAACATGTCTTCCAAAAGTGTTACCACAATATCAATACAAGCAAAACCTTAATTTAAAAGAATCCCAATATAAGATCATATTTTGCTGTGTTGGAAAGACATAAGCTTATAAAGCTACGAGTGTGCATTGCTATTTACTAACAGATGAAAAAGTAAGTGTTTGTGTGTCATTAATATTGATTTTTCTCACATTTTCACACAAAAATGTAGCCTTTGAATTCTGTACACAGATTGTGTGGTACAGTATAGCAAAGACAAAGAAGCATGTAAACATTTAAATTTGAAGTATAATCCGGTTGAAAGCCTTAGTGACAAAATCAACACTGGTGTCCAGGTGTTAAAGGATATCTAAATGCATACACATTGAACCGAGGACTCAGGGCATATTCTTATATAGCGAAATATTCCGTTACACTGGAATAGTTTTCTATGTATCTGTTTCTTTTGGCTTTTTGAACTTTTTTTTTAAATATAATTTTTATGTTGTTGTTTGGGTTGTGTCACAGGTTCAAGAACATTCACCAGCCAAGTCTTTAAAAACATTCCCTGAGGGAATTGATATTGCACTCCTTACGCTTCTTCAGTCTCTGTTGATATACGTGAGAGCATGTGTGCATTTGGCAGGGCAAAGTCTTTGATTACAAAGCCGCTTTCTTCTCTGTTTTCTGTGCAGATGAATCTTTCTCGGTACTAATGACAAAATGAGGTTAACATTGAATCTCAAAGATGATGCGTTACATCCCAGTGGACGTCCTCTAGTCCTTTTTTTTTTGTGCTACAGGAACGATGCAGACAAGCAGAAGTGATTGTATTCTGTGTCAACATGATGTGACTGCAGCCCTGCCAATGTTTGTGGCAATAGATGGACCATGCTGCCATGGGAAATCAACTCTATTAGTGTCAACACAGACGACTGAAATGGTTATTGTGAGGTAGGATTGTGCATGGTGGAAATGACTGCAAGTGCATGGGTGCCTGTCTGGATCTTTAATGTTGCATGTTTCTGCCTCTTTTGCTTTCTTTTTCAATGATCATTAGAATTGATGGGGTTTGTTTTTCGAATAATTAGTAAAAATCTGCAAACGCATAGAAATACTCATTCAACATGCCCTACCAAAACAACACAGTTGGGTAATTATTCTACAGTACACTTACAGAAGTGCATGTCAAGCAGTCAAGATCAAAAGATAAACTCAGATTTTAAGTATTTGCCATTTTGACATGACTGTATACAGTAGACCGCACATTTGAAACTTTAGCGTTATCAGCTAATGATATTGCTACCTAGCTTGGTTACCTGGAGCCTCCATTTCACTCTTTATTTGCTCAGGTTACTTCTCAACATTGGACGTCCTGCTCCGCTCAGCTACAGATCCTCCGCTACTTACCTGGTTCTCCACTTGTTTGGTCACACACGGTGCACTGGCTCAAGGTCCCATTTGTGACTCATTCACATAAAGCTGTCACTTTAAATGTCACGTCAAATGTGTGTAAACAATTGTTAACAATCTGCTAGGCAAGCCAGTATCTGGCAGTAGTGCTCTTGCATTCATTTCTATGGGGTCAAAATGACGTCCATGGTGATTCTAGGTATAAGTGGTCATAGTTTATCTTTTTCTTTTGAACCCACACACCCCAAAATTCAGTATTTAAGGCTATTTTAGGAAAAGAAATGAAAAAATTAAATGACAGGGTTTCATTTTAACAGAGTTAATCTGATTTTGAAAATGCCAGCTTGGGAGTTGAACAAAAGACTGCTTCCAGGGACAAAAGATTATTTTAACTTTTTTTTAAAAAAAAATTGCAAATCTAAATGTTATTTGTTTATTTACCGTGCAACTTTAAGTGGCATAACTACTTTTTTAATGATCGTTTTAAAATTAATATAGAATTTACTTGCTTATACATACCTTACTGCCAGTTAATTTGTCTTTTCCGAAACCTACTCAGTAGGATGTATAGGATATATCACTTGGCACCCCATCTTAAACAACAGTTTATCTCCTGTAGCAGCTGTCTTTTTGCTTAAGTAGAATCCACTAGTGGTGTGTGATACTGCAAATTTTGGTATCAATCCCATACCAAGCAAATTATCGCCAATACCAATACCGATACTTTTAACCTATGCTAGGGAGCTTAGGTAGGGGAGGGCAGTGTGTCATGATTTATTAGCTGAATCATCGTACATTTGCCAAATGCTGAACACATTTTAACACATTTTAATGAACACCAACACAACAGTGTTGTGATTTTGTGAACTAACCAGAATGTGTTTTTTACCCACAATAATAGGTTAACACAGTTTAGTGAACATAGTTTTCTTATGTATTGATACTGTATTTTTTAGAGACCTGGAATGTAAAGTCTTTACAGGACTTTGGGTCAGCTTCTGTTGTTTAAATGTGCTATAGGCTATAAAGAATTGATGTGATGATATTTTTCTCACTTCAAAAGCAAAAAAAAAAGACAAAAAAAAAGGTATTTAACACAGTTCAGTGAGCCACAGTGGGATTAGGTTAATTGGTGATTCTAAATTGCCCATAGGTGTGAATGTGAGTGTGAATGATTGGCTGCCTCTCTAGGGTAAACCCCGCCTCTCGCCCTTAGAGAGCTGGGATAGGCTTCATGTTTTTAACCATGAAATCCAGTAGTAGGTGTTAGTAAATTCAATGATATGCAGCAAAATGTAAGTAAATACAGTATAAGGCTACGTTGACACATACCTGGGTATTTTTGAAAACACAGCTTTTTCTATGCATTTGCGCCTTTTGTCCACACGTAAACGGCGTTTTCGATCATTGAAAACTGAGATTTTTAAAAACTCCAACCAGGGTGGATACTCAGTTTTTGCGTTCACGTGTGGACGAGGAAAAGGTAGTGGTAGTTACACAAGGTCAAAGGTGTGTGCCTTTTTTGACATTGTGTAATTGTGCATTTTTTGGTTTTTAATACATTTACTTATTTTTTATTAAATGTACCGTATTTTCCAGATTACAAAGCGCACCTGAATATTAGCCGCACAACTTGAAATTATGTGTTTTTGGCATTTACATGTGGACGGAGATATTTTTCAAAACTGCACGTGTGGACGGGATTTCTTTTTTTTTTAAATACAAAAATGAAAAATCTACGTTTTCAAAAATGTCTGTGTACGTGTGGACATAGCCTAAAATACCGCTCTTGTTGCTGCCACAGTGTAACTGGGTCTATGGGACTTGCCATGAGAATCCTTTTACTTTTTTTTCAGAATGAAAGTTATTTAATAACAGTTGTAAGTGGTACACACCAATATATAACTCCTACTGCATTCATTAAGGCTGTATTATTTAATGTGTTGTAATGCTTTGAATTCTATTTGCTTTTCTTGATAAACAAGCATTGTGGTGCAGTGGTTAAATCTGTTGTCCCAAAGCAAGAAGGTCCTGTGTTCAAATCCAGCCTATCCAGGAGTTTCTGTGTGGAGTTAATGTTTCCATGTTTGTGTGGGTTCTCTCTGGGTACCTTGGTTTCCTCCCACAATCCAAAGACATGCAGGTATTGGGGCTAGGTTAATTGGTTATTCTAAATTGCCCAAAGGTGTGAGTGTTAGCCCTGTGACAGACTGGCTCTCTTTGGCAGCTGGCATAAGCTTCATCCCCTCATGACCCTGAATTGTTCTGCGGTGTTCCCATTATAGGAAGTGGATGGATGGATAAACAAGCACCTAAAATAGCAAGTGGGCGTTGTCAGCGTCTCTGGCTTTTTATTAACGCTATTCATGTGCAGCTCAGTTTTTAAAACCCTACCATGCAACCAAAAGCCATGGGCTCACGGTTTGCCAGACACCAAATATTACACTTTTAATTATAATTCTTCAGAAAAGAATCACTCCGCGGCTACAATTTCAATGCTTCGCATTATTTAAACCACCCAAAGCATAATAACGACTAATGCTGTGCTGTGGATCATCTCAGGTGTTCTCTTGGGTGAAATTTGGTCAGTTCTTTCTTGACATATGATTGCATTTGCCTCTGCCCATCAGAAAGCCTGAATTTCACTTTTGAGGGGAACAGTTAACACTCATCCTCTACCATCACTGTGCTAACATGTTTATAGTTTCCCAAAAGCATCTCTGTATTTAGGCACCATATAGCACATGATTATATGCCAGCTAGCCCAACTTCAATCAGCCTACAAACATTGCTACTGTTTAGTTTTCTGTCTTCATTTATGTCAAAAGCTAGTTTCATCTTTAGGTGGAAATTAGCAACCTACCTTGTCACCTTCCTGGTGACTTAAATAGCCATTAAACCCTGTAAATCTTCTTCACCAATGCCTGGATGCTAAACTTTATTGTAACACCTGGGAGAACAGCCACACTGAATAGCTTATTGGAGATGAATTAATTTAGACTGTTTTTAGCTCTGTGTTTGTTTGAGTGTGGGGACTGAAAAGGCGTTTGAACCCAGAAGTGGCTAATGACATCAGACTGAAGAGGCTGACTGGTATAACTGATAATCCAGTAGTTAATTCAGTGGACAATATTTCCCAAGAGCAACATAGAGCTTCACAAGAGTAAAACAGTTCTTCCATAGTTTTCATCAAACTTTCAAAAGTCAGTTTAAGCCACGCAAACATAATTATGCTCATAATTCTCCAGTCACTACACTTTGTTTACCTCATATGTTTCACTTCAAAGAAAGAACGTGTATATTGCCTGTTTAAATGGCATTTACAAAGACTATTTCTGATGCTAGCTTTTCAATGCATGATTTCTAACAAAAGAGCATTGTAGCGACAAACATCATAAACAGTTTTATAGACAGACGTATATCAAATTAAGCTAAACAACACAACAAGACTGCATAAAAGGAGACATGAAACCTACATATATACATATAGGCTAGTTTACGTCATGGATCCCTGCTCTCAAAAACTGACTTAGATGTAACTCTGTGTGTGAAGCTGGACTTAGGAAAAGAGTTTTTAAAGTTTTAAAATCCTCTTTAGTGCCATCTTCTATCGGTACAGAATGTGACATCATGTGGTAGGTTGGTTGCGGATAATAGACTTACATTATTTTATGTTAGCTAACTAGTTAGTTACAGAATCGATAAGAGTTTAAGGGGATCACATTTGTATGCAAGTTGATTAGAGCCACTGGAAATTTTGGGGAAAAAAAAAAAAAAAAGAGTCACCAGACCAACAAGCTAGAGCTTTTCCTCACCAGGCCGGGTGTACCCAGTCATGCAATCAGCTGGTAAAGCAGATATTAGCAAGATCTGATTCGCGCCATTTTATTAAAAAACAACAACAACAACTCTCTTTTCTCAACACAACCAAACAGTTTACACCATCACAGGTTACTACATTCATATCACATCAAAAACATAACCGTTTCTTACCGAAGACGACTGGAAATCCTAACATCCATCGGCATGTCCGCAGGAACATAAAAAAAAAAAATCTCCACGTCACAGTCTCCTTCACTTACATTTGGTCTTTGCTTTTCCTCACTTCTAATATAAAGTAATCCAGTCAGTGAGATTATGTGAGGAAAAAACAAAAGGTCTCCAAAAAGTGTGGCATGTCTTCTTTTTTTTTTTCCTTCGGACACTTTGACCCACTTTCCGTGCAGACGTGCTGATGGGATTCCCGATTGTGCTTCAGTAAGGCTTTTTGAGACGGAAACCAAAACCAAGAGACTAGCAAAGAAACATCATGGAATCAGGGATTGATAATACAAAACAGAAAACACTGGGTCACCGACCCAGGGCTGTGACAAGAATGAGGCATCCCAATCACTCTTGAGACCACCCTGTAGGATGCTCCACTGACAACCAGAAAAGAAGCACAAGGGTCTCAACTGTGGCACCCCAACCATGCTCCCGATCCTGGATCAGGGGATTTAGCAACACTGCCAGCTACTCCCTGCTTTGCTGAAAATCAAGTCTGGGGATTCTCCTGGTTAAAGAAATTTTAAGAAAAAAAATTTAAGAGATCAAAGCATTATTCTGAATATTAAGCTTAACTAAAATATACTAATGCACTGTGAACAGACTTAAATGTTAACCAGTTCTTCTGTGTAACTTGGGTTTTTTGTGAACTCAAAAATAAGCTTGTTGTCAGCTTTGTGATGTTTTTAACAGCCATTCTATGCACACAAAGAAGTTACACGAGCAAATTAATATTAGAAAATGTTCTTCTATATTCTAAGTTTCAAAGATATTTGGTTATATATATATATATATATATATATATATATATAAAAACACTGAACAAAAATATAAACGCTCCCAATTTGAACTTAAAAATCTGAAAATGTCATTACATACACAAAAGACCCATGACTCAAATATTGCCTTCAAATCTGTCTACATGTGTTAGTGAGCATTTCTTCTTTGCCGAGATAATCCATCCCACCTCACAGGTGTGGCATGTCAAGGTGCTGATTACACAGCATGAATATTGCACAGGTGTGCCTTGACCACCATTCGTTCAGTCGCTGAAATTATCCATTAAACTAGCTAAAGTTAACATATAATTCCTAAAAGCTTGTAGATTTAACAAAATTATTTTACCTGTATATGATTATCTCTGAGCCTGAGGTACAAAACATGCCAGAGATGATGGTAGAACTTTAACTCCACAAGAATTGAAAACGCTTTGGTAAGGGCGGGAATAGATCGAAGGCTAGATTGTCCAATTAGACAGCCGCTCACTACAAAGGACCTGGCCTAATGAGACTGGGTAGGATGGGTCCTTCGAAGGATGCAGAACCTGAATTTGGACGCAGACTTTGTCTACCTTTGTTCTTTGTTGTGCCCTCATTATAGGTCTTCCCCTGTTTATTTCCCTTGTAATGTCCAAGTCCCCTAGTTTCTTATTTCCCTGTTCCTAGTTTTCTCCTCACCTGGGTCTTTTGTATTTTTGAGAATCATCATTACAGTCCTGCTACAGAGTCCTACATGTGGGTCCTGCTTTGCCTGCCACACAGCCAAACCTGACAGGTGTATTGCTTTTATTGATTATAAATCACACTGAGAAAAATAGCATTTTATTTTCTTACAGTGATAATCATGATATCAGTAGGAAGTAGCAAAAATGAGTCTAAGCCATCAGTTATGATCTGATGAATTGCTCAGATGAAAGCCAAAAAAATGCTACTTAGACTGAACCAGCTGTTCCTACAATGAAATCTCTACAAGAAAGAAATTCTCTGAATACCAGTCTGTATTTGTGTTTGATAGCTTTTAACAACATTTGATTCAGTTCTTATTGTAGACATCTTTAGGCATACAAATAGATGATTAAATAAAGCTGGAGTATAGTTAATATTCTTTGAGTATTAGGAATATGTACTTTAAAAAGATGAATGCATTAATGATTAATTACAGTCCTGGTATTAAATGTACTATAACTGATATGAGTAGGTATGTTAGAGAACAAGTAATGGCTTTTTCAAATAATTTCATCGACATTGTATAGTTCCTTATTTTCAACAAGTCTTCAGTCGCCAGGCCCAAAATACCATTTTGTTACAAAACTATTGAAAATACATAAAAATGATTGCATTTTCCCTACATTAGAATTAATATTTAATGTAAAAACACAAGAAATTATTTCTGTATTCTACCCAGTTGTTTTATTGCCATGTGTTAGGTCTATAGTTATATGATGAACATCGGCTTAAAGTACAGACATTAGCAAAAATGTTGCACAATGGAGCAAAACCATTTTTCTTGCTGTATTTGGCTGAATCTGAGCAGAGAACACAGTTCTGTATAGTTCAGAAATGCATGTATATGCATATGTTGTGTAACATATACTATATTAGTAAGCAATTGAGTGCAAAAGGTCTGCAACACAGTGAAGGGAACATAGTAAAGGCAATCACTAATGAAGCTCTATCCTGCAAAGCTGTGGCTGTCACCAAACACATTTCTGAGCTGTGCATTGTTGATAAAAGTATCGTTACCAGAGAGGCAGAAGAAGATGAAAGGAAAGCTTATGAATAGATATTCAAATGAAGATAATGGTAATGATGAAAAAAAGGCAATTGTTTCAGAGTAAGCCTTCATGTTATGTTTGTTTTTGAGTTGGGTAGTTATTTGATTTGTTAAATCTGAATTGGATTGTCATTAATCTGTCTTCTTAATGGTCTATAAAAGTCTGGAAGATTCAATGGCAGGATCTAGTGTGTGAAGAAAAAAAACATTATATAACACTGTATTTCAGCTTCTCTTGTGAAGGTCAAGATTTAAAAGACCGATTCCTTACTCCTTGGAACTTAACTAGCTTTAGCTGGCCTGTGTAATCCTAATGAAAATCTACAAATGCTTTGTAGTCACTGAAGTAAAAAGCCGCTTCATTATTACAACAATGTTTGTGGTTTGCTTAGTGAGAAAACTGTGTTAAACATTTGTATACTGTTAAACATTAGTTAAGCACAAGAACGTTAAAGAAAGATTAATGAAATGTCAATGAGATGTTGTGGCACCATCAAAGGAAAAGGATAATGCTGGTAATACTGTCTGTACTACTGGGTGGCAGTAGTGAGTTACTTTAAAAGGTCACCAACCAACAAAAAACATAAAAAGAGCAAAAGGGGAAAGTAACCTTGTATAATATGAGGAGTAATAAAATAACGTAAAAGTTTGTCAAAGCCATCATCCCCAAAAAGAATTTGACAGAGCCAAACAAGAACAACCAATGATAAAGTGATAAAATTAGAGTTGGCAGCAGACCATATGACTTGGACGGGCAACCGACATTGACAGGACAGCATTTAGCTCAAGTCACTTTGGTATTCTCTTAAAAAAAAAAAAAAGCCCCAAAGCTTTACATAACTAATGAATCACGACTTTTTAGTTTCAGAGACATGAGTGATAAGTCTGATCTACACAGGCCTATCTGCATAGTGTCCTCGTCAGTCTGGCTGGCTGCAGAAGCACTAAACTATTGAATTCTGAATATTTAAACTGTAACTTTAAGTTGAAGTATATTAGTAAAATTCAACTGTGGAGACAGTAACTATTCCCGACACTGGATAACAAGATGAAAAGAAGTAACATTTTCTCAACAAACATAAAATGACCACTTTACTTACTGTTAGGGCTCTTGAGTTACTCGAGGTTAACTTAAGGCAGCAGAATCTTTAGCAACATATGTTTGAACACTTAACCTTCTGCAGCGTCACAGCGGAAATACACAAGTGTGGCGGGGCGTGGTCGGCGGTGCCTGCCGCTGCGGCGTGGGCGGGCGCACCTGCGGGGCATCAGCAATCATGCCTCGCCAGCCTTAAAAGACTGAGCAGGGTCCTGTGTCATGTTGGTGTTGTTGATGTGTCCGGATGGCAGCGGGGGAGCTGCAGCCGAGTGTTACGGCAACCGGGAAATAAATAAAAATATGCAAACGTCATGGGGTCTGTCGTGGTCTGTGTTACAACAAGGTTCAGTCGCATCGCGCTCTGGTTCTGTTGCAGCTGCTGAAGCTGATCACACCATAAAGCTGGTGATTCCACCAGAAATGCGGAGGGTGTTTTAACTGTCCCAGAAGCATCACAAAAGGCATAAAAACAACACTAGCTCTATTTTTCAGTGAGCTTCTGTCAAAGCATTAGATAGTCAGACACAGCAACAGCACACAAAATTTAAATTTAAAGACATTCTACGAGCCAGAGGTGGGACAGCATTCCAGCATTGCATTCTGGCACATTTAGTCAATGAATAAATAAATCTGAAAGGCAGTTTAATACAAAATAATATCAAACAAGTTTCTTTTTCATATGCTCCAGCCTGGCACTTCTTCTAGCTGATGCCACAGAAACAGTTAAGTTATTTGTTTTTCCTTCTTATCCTTTTCATGTGTTCATGCTGCAAATATCAATAATATTGCAATTTTGGTGCTTCAGCATCTATCTAGCTCTACCGAAGAGGAGTGAACATAAACTGTGGCAAATGAAAAAGAGTGGGACCTTTACAAATAGTATCTCAGTCTCTGTACTTCCCAGGGAGAAAAATGAAAAATATAATCTGGACAAAAGATGTAAAAAAAAAAAAAAAAAAAAAAAAAACAAAGAAGAGAAA
>VURO01002034.1:87314-128781 GCA_015108175.1 Pelvicachromis taeniatus
TGGTGTTCCCCCCCCCCCCCCCCCCCCCCCCCCTCATACTGATGCCAGTAATGAGTAGGCTTCATAACTCAAAAAGATATTTGGCTCTAACATCTTTGCTGTGTCTTCCAACTCCCCAACTATATTTGTATTGGAAATAGAGTTCAGAAGCAACGAACAGCCATTGCAGGCCACACCACCCGCTAAATGTTTAACTTTCCTAAAGGAGTCATTCAAAACAAGAACAGGAACTTGTCTATTGGGAAATACCTCCGGATTAGGGGGGCTGAAAGATTGAAAAAGTAATTTGAAAAATAATGGGCTTTTTAATGACTAAACCTATGGGACACCCAGATGTGCTCTTTGTTAATTTTCACTAGTGTAATGTAAAATTCCAACTGCTTAATTACTCTAGGACACACAAAGCAACTGGTTTTTAACAAAGCAATTATGGGAACAGCTTCCACTACATTGCACTGCAGCTTCCATTCTCCACCAGCTCCTTCCTTCATGAACTCCTACTTTTTGGTACAAAGTTATCAAGCTTTTCATGTCTTAAGCAATACCAGGAAAAATGCTTTTTCCCAGTCTTTTTTCTTTTTTGCTCTTGAGGGCTTAGATCATTTTCATATGGCCTAATTCTCTATCAGAATAAAGTCACTTAATGTGTTTCCTAAATACTACCATATTTATCATTATGCTCAGCTTTCCCCAACTTTCCTGTGCTGTATGACACATTTTGAAATGATTTGTCCATTTTCAGAACATATTTGAAAAAAAATTGCCTTGCCTCCCCACAAAAAATCTTAATAATATAAATAATACATTTTCTATACATTACTGTGCTTAAACCAACCCTAATGCTAATGTAGCTTTGTAGAAATGCAAACATACATAGGAGTACAGTAAGTATTAAAAGAAAAACATTTTGTAGATTTTTTACCAAGCTTGAAAGTCAATATTTTACTGCATTTGCAGTGGTTGGGATTGTTGAAAATTAATCGAATGCTTTCTAAATTGTATTGCATAGTTTATCAACATCTGATGGCACTTTTATGCTTTCATTACAACACCATGGGCTGAAATGCTGCCCCAAGCCATGACAGACCCTCCACAATGTTTTACAGATAGCTATAAACACTCACTACTGTACTTCTTTTTTTTTTTTTACCTCCTTTGCATATATTGATGACAATTTAGATTCATTACTCCATACGACCTGTTGCTGCTGATTTTCAGTACACTTCTCATGTAATTTGGCAGACCTCAGCCTCTTCTCTGTGTCCCTTCCTTAAGAATGGTTTCTTGGCAGCCACCCTCTCACTGAAAACATCGACGCTTTGGTGAAAAGTAGATAGATCAGCTGGATGTCCAGATGCAGAGTACTGAGGTCATGTATCATCTTGATTACTCTTTTACTATTTTCCTTAGGACATGACTTTTAGATACTGCTTATCACCTGAAAATGTCTCAACCCATGGAAGCAACATATAAAGAATGTGAGAATTTTTGCTACTTCTGTGGTCTTTCTTGTTTCAGGATTACAATATTAATACATCTTTTTACTCTTTTTTTTCATAGATCAATAAAGAAAACTCTACCCATGCAGCATTAACCGCCCCACCCCCAACCAATCCCCTAAGGGAGTAGCTGAGGAACAGCTGTTGGTAAATATCATTATAATACTGCATGCTTTATTGTTTCTTTAATGGTGAAATATCAGATGTCCTGGCTCGAAAGGCATTAACATTTAGAACAATCAATATAGGTTGTACATTTTACGAGAGACATTTTCAAGCTGATAGAGGAACTTGTGAGGATGCCTGAGGTGTCATTCATTAAGGGACGCTGTAAAGATCACTGTGATTTGTTAGCTTTTGAAGAGAATGTGATCTTTCTGTAGACTTATCATGTTTTTTAAAACAGGCTTGCGTTACTTGGAGTTGCATATACAATGTAGAACAGTAGATGAAGGGCATTTTATGCAAACGCATTGACAAAGTCAAAGTCTCCTGAGTTTGTGTTTGCTGTAAAGTTATAGTATTTAGAAATTCATACGCTGAACAATCAAGAGGCAGTAGATTTATATTCAAATAGCAGCAGCATCAATGAAATTAAAATTAAATTACCATCCCTTTGTTTTACATCAATAGGAATGTCAGTGTAACCTTTTTAATAAATTATAGTAAAAGGTGCAGCACTTTCAGTGACAGATCATTGCATTTTCATTTTTTTCTGTATCTAATTTCCATTTGTAAAAATACAATATGTTCACCCAGTTCCCCAGAACATAAAAGTAATAGAAGGCACAAAAGAGAGAGGGGAAAAAAAGATTCAACCCACCTCAACTCCAGACCAATTTCAAAAATTAAAATTGTGCCTTTGAGGTGCAAATGCTCAAACAATATTCTTCATGTTGGATCTAAATTGCTAATGTACACAGTATATAAGCCCAGTGTGTCCCTTTCAAGACTGAGTATCTTGGAGACATGAATCTGATGGCGCCGGTGTTGATCAAAGGGCCCGGCTATGTCATTCCCCTCCCCACAAAGGAGGACACATTTAGATGCATTGAAACATTTTCTTTTCTTGTGGAATGTTTATATTGTTTAATAACTCCCACTTTGTACTCCCACCAGAAATCAAGGATAGAGAAACGATAAAGAGGATCTGAGTAAATCATTAACAAACATATAGAAAATTTACCTTAACAACAATATTCAAAACGTGCTACAAAGTAATTATTTGCATTATATTGGAAACATAAACAGAATATGCTGCAGACAGAAGGAGAAAAAAAAATCTATATTCATGCACAGAAACAATCGTTTTAAATTCAGCAAGTGTTTCTATGACAGCAAACTACTCCTTTTGATCCCATACAGTGTAGCACCTTCATAGGCCAACTATATGGATTAATAGCACTAGTTACAACACAGCCTTAGGCCCCCTATATCTACGTTAATAGAGCCTATCCATTCCTGTCAGCTACTGGGGACTGATGGAATTGCAGGGGTGGCAGTGTATCCACACAGCAAATCATAGTCATCAGATATCGGGTGAGCTGCATGACTGCAATTGACATGTAAAACTAAATGTATTGCGCTGAACTCTATCGTTCAAATTTGGATAATTTTTGACTGAAAGGGGTCTCACACCCTTTGCTTCTCACCGTCTGTTATGCTCCAGACAAATGGAAGTACTTCTCAGTGCAGGTTGCTTGTCTTCATTTTCAGTTAGATGGCCAGCGCGCGCGCACACACACACACACACACACACGCGCGCGCCTTTTGAAGTCCAATCTGCCTGAACGAAGCATTTGTCTCAATGTGCCATTTTTACAAGAACAAGGACTGAGGACAAAGAAAACCTCTGTTCCTGTCATAATCTATCATGTCACAACTGTATACCCTTACAATGCAATGTCTTAAGAAAGAAAAGCTGTAAACAACATGAGGCTTAACAGTGATTAACAGCTTCTTCAGCCGCACATATTTTGGCTTGAGCCAGAGGTGGAGAGCTTTCTTTGTACTCCACATGCCACGTAACAATCTGGGCATTTACATTTTAACTTGACTTATCTTTTGGAACAATATAATTGTCCGTCACAAACCAGATGATGCTATTTTCTATTCTAGCTCTGGGTTAAAATTTGCATGATTGCTACAGCTTTAATTTTAAAGTTCACTGAAAAGTTTACACTGTGTACATATAGATAAAGCTATTTTACTTTCATGTTATATTAGCAGGACAGAAAGCCTGAACAGCGTGTTTGAGTAAAATGCAAAACACAGACTGGTACTGTGTCAATCACATGACTCCATTCAACACGGATAAGCATAATATTTGTGCATCAAAAAGTTCATTTACACGCATTTAATTATTATGACAGTTACAGTAATTCTATTCTGAGAGTCAGTTGTTTTTGGTTTGTGATGATAAGATGAGTCGGTTACTTTTATCATTTTGGGGGGTTCCTTTCAAGTAATATGAACAATGTGACAGTTTTGATCACTATAAACCAGCTAACTCTGCAAATTGTATCTACAAAAATCCCAATTAAACAGTAACGCGTCATTGCTGTTACGGCGAAACATCTTGACAGAAAAAAGAAGGACACCTTGAAAGAAAAAAGCTGAAGACAATATTCACTTCTGTCAAGTTGCATATTTCTCCCTCTACAGCTAATAATGACAAGGTTGCTCTTTGATGCAGGCAAGACAGTTTTTCATTTTCTACTGCCTTCAAATTCGAGGTATTTAATCCTCACTGGAAATGCCAAGCTTTGAGGATGTTACCCCAACTGTTCTTCAGAGTTCAGTGCCTCAGGAGAGCAGAGCAAATATGAAAAACAAAGTGTTAGAAATTATTTCCTTCTTGTTGTTATGGGTTCAGCTCTTGTTTTCTCAAAAGTTGGAAGCTGGGGCTTGTGCTCACCTCGCAGTGTGAATGTGACTCACATCCACAGATGGGAGTGAGGAGAATCTAGAATGAGGAGGACCTTCACCCTCTCCGGTGACTGGGGACGTGCACAGTCAGGGGAAAAGTATAAGCATGCCAGTGAGTCGCCATCACATATGTTCATACTCCCACACACACACACGAACAGCTGGTATGCGTGCACTCACGTTCACACGTTCACTCACCAAAAGACAAAACAGACAAATATCAACTCCTGAACATCGGCAAAGCACAGCAGCCACAAGAATGCCAAACACCAAAGGAAAGACTTGCACAAGCCCTTTCACATGCATTCACTCAAAAAAGCATGCATGCAGCATTTATTCCAAAACAGTCTTATCTACTTTTGAACAATAGTGCACTTTCTCAGTGTGACAAACTTGAGGTTTCCTGCATAGTGTATGAGTACTTAAGAGGCTGAGGGTACAGTGACTGTGAGGATTATCCCAGTACACTCAGAAATGTTTCAAGGCCCTTCCTGAAAATGCCATTCACGTTAAAAGCCTTACTTCAGCTTGAAGAACCATGTGCACGATAGTACAGAATTAACGAAGAGAAAACTTACAAGGCTTTCCATGAGCCTTACATTCAACGATACAGCTTATGATAGCTACCACAATCTGTGCTTCATAGCCAAATTTTGTGTATAATGATCATTTGAAATGAGATCAGTCAGTCTTGTATACCCACTCTAATGGCCAATAAGTCTTTGATTTAAGAGTTGTAATTGGTTTCCACTAGGACACAATGTCAGTTTTCTATTCCCAAGTAGCCTGTGTGTACAGTTTCAGGACATGGCTTCTTGTCACAAGTGCAGGCTTGACTGGACAGGAAAGACGATATCCACTGGAGACACAGCAGTTCTTCTGGCACGGCTCTCTGTCTGTAATGGCCTCCATTCACAGGCTCTTCATGAAAGGTTTTACATGGGAACTCCAAAGGCTAATTGGCCCATGGAGATCAGGCTTATTGTTAGTTCTGCATGGCTTCCAGCAGCCATGGCTGCCATATGAGTGCCTAATCACCACAGGGCTCCACACCTGACTAAACAAAAGAACGCTTTTCTTAATTCTTAAAAAAAGTGTCTCTCATCCCTTTATCTTTCCTCTTCTTGCTCCACCTACTTTCTCCCTTTCCCCTGTCTCTTATGTCTAAGGTTATATAACAGGTCAGGAATTACTGTATTAATACCTATGGATTTATTTTTAATTAAACCCACACTATGCATGAATGCTTATATCAATCATGAAATGACTTCACTAAAAGCCCCAGAGGTCAAAGCTGCTCGTGCACTAGGAGAATTGTTAGCACACAAAAACTTTAAAATCAGTTAGTGCTTACTAAGAAACTGAAAATGTAAACATCTGCTATGAAAGTTGTTGTTAAAAAAAAGGTGTGTATCACCTGTATTTTTATCTTTGCTGTTACAAAATAGGTATACCGATGGATTGCAGACAGAACTCACTTATTTCTGTTATACAGAGTTGCATAAGCCCTCATCATCTTAGTTAAAACATGACGGCGTAGCATGTTGTTGAAACTGTTTTTCCTATCCTCAGAATCAGACTAGAAAAACAGTGAAAGTCCTTAGAGGTTTAAATTTAAATCCCTGAATGCATAAACGCATAAAATGCATAAATATCAAAGGTTTTCAAAAATGTCATTGAGCTTTAATATCCTTGTCTGTCATTTTGATTTGAATACACACCTGATTGCTCCAGGCTGATAAAGCATTAAAGTGCCACGGGGCTCGCATTGTAAAGACACTTAAGCCTGCATGAGCTCTGTTTCTGAATTGGATAGAAGGGTGTTTTGTGTGCTGATGTGCCATTAGAATATTTAAAATGCCTGGCATTTTAATGCCTGGCATTTTAAAAGGTAAAAATGAACTTCTTTTTTTATATTGTGAACCACTGTTAGTTGGACTAACTTAATACATGTGAAAACACAGTATATAAAGGAAAGCATTGATCCGTTTTGCGCTGATTGTTTTTAATCTGATTGGTGTTGGTGAACTTCAGAGTTCCAAAATAAAATACAAATCTAAATGACCTGACATAACCACATGCAAGAAGTATTGGTGTTGGTACTACTGTTGCTACTACCAGGTGAATGAGGCTCCTTACTAATTAATGAGAGTTTTGTTGTTTTCATACTGCATGTTAGTAGATTATGAGACATGCAAGAGACAGGAGTCTTCCTGAGCAGTTAAGTAGCTCATTATAACATGAGGCTCCACTTAGAAAGGATACAGACATCCTACAGGGAAAGGCATGTTTAGTCCATCTTTAAGTATTAATGACTCTCTCGCTAACACCATTGATCCATGTATAATTCAATCAGGACTTCTCTTATATTTAATCATTAATTATTCCTAGTGTTCCTTAAAAGAAAACCTTAAAGGTGACAAGGAGCAGATAATAGGTAGTTTTTGACAGTATTTTTTTTCTCAAACTAATGAGAGAGGGAATTAACATTTCTGCTTTTTGTTGCTCGCAAAAGGGAAGTAATAAGATATCTTTTTTCGCAGGATTTTTTTAGTCCTCATTTTGTAAGATGTTTTAGGATGAGACATTATGCTGGTAGAGAAAATGTGAAGGTATAAAAATTCTCCTCATCCTTTTCCATCTGTGTTTGATCTTATGCTTGTTGGCTTGACTTTTATTAACAGCAGCTGTAGCACTGCTGTGTGGCTTGCTATGAGCAGCCTGAGATTGCAGTTTAAATGAAGACTGCAGGATAGAGAATAGACAGTGAATGGTCAAAACCACCATAGTCTATGTGCCTCAATTAGATTCAGTCAGACATACAAAAATGAAAAAAAAAACCCAAACAGTATGACACATTCCTCCGCTCTGCTAAGCACAACTGCCCTGGAAGAAATAATCAGGTGCTGTTGTATAACTCTAGCATCTAAAATAATTGGATAATGTGGAGATTAATACACAATACTACTTTTAAAAAAAAAGATTTTTTTTTTTTTTTTTAAGAAGACCTACTACTGAATACTCATCAAGTCCAAATAATTAGTGACCTAATTGGTTTTACTGAACAATAGTGCCAGAAAATTACTTGAACTTGATTTAATGGGAATCTTTAATGGACGACAAAGGGGATTAGTGCAGTTCAAAAACAATGCCTTAAAAATTATATTAAGAAGTGGTTTTTCATCTTAATTGTGCAGTTATATTAATGAGTGCAATGGGTAACCTACATAGAGTGGAGAACAACACTTTTTGGGGGTTTTCAGATAATGATTATAGTCCTCTCAATAATATTAGTGGCTATATTATGAAAACAATCTATCAATATTGTTCTCCTAAACAAATCCAAGCTACAGCGGGGCAAAAAAGTACTTGTACAAAATGAGAAAAAAAATGATTTGCAAATTATGGTGGAAAATAAGTATTTGGTCAGCTACAAACAAGCAAAATTTCTGGCTCTCACAGACCTGTCACTTCTTCTGTAAGAGGCTCCTCTGTCCTCCACTCGTTACCTGTAATAATGATACCTGTTTGAACTTGTTATCAGTATAAACGACACTTGTCAACAACCTCAAACAGTCACACTCCAAACGCTGCTATGGCCAAGACCAA
Source organism: Pelvicachromis taeniatus (assembly GCA_015108175.1). Lineage (NCBI taxonomy): Eukaryota > Metazoa > Chordata > Actinopteri > Cichliformes > Cichlidae > Pelvicachromis > Pelvicachromis taeniatus. The sequence continues at coordinate 95,351 of VURO01002034.1, forward strand.
AGAGCTGTCAAAGGACACCAGAAACTAAATTGTAGACCTGCACCAGTCCGGGAAGACTGAATCTGCAATAGGTAAGCAGCTTGGTGTGAAGAAATCAACTCTGGGGGCAATTATTAGAAAATTGAAGACACACAAGACAACGGATAATCTCCCTCACTCTGGGGCTTCATGCAAGATCTCACCCCGTGGGGTCAAAATGATCACGCTACGTGTGCTTAATGCTTAAGCCAGTACATGTCCAGGCCCGTCTGAAGTTTGCCACAGAGCATTTGGATGATCCAGATAAGGGTTGGGAGAATGTCATATGGTCAGATGAAACCAAAATAGAACTTTTTGGTAAAAACTCTACTTGTCGTGTTTGGAGGAGAAAGAATGCTGAGTTGCATCCAAAGAACACCACACCTACTGTGAAGCATGGGGTGGAAATATCATGCTTTGGGGCTGCATTTCTGCAAAGGGACCAGGGCGACTGATCCATGTAACGAAAAGAATGAATGGGGCCATGTATTATGAGATTTTGAGTGAAAACCTCTTTCCATAAGCAAGGGCACTGAAGATGAAACGTGGCTGGTCTTTCAGCATGACACTGATCCCAAACACACCGCCCAGGTAAGGAGTGGCTTCGTAAGAAGCATTTCAAGGTCCTGGAGTGACCTAGCCAGTCTCCAGATCTCAACCCCATAGAAAATCTTTAGAGGGACGGCCCCAAAACATCCCTGCTCTAGAGGAGATCTGCATGGAGGCATGGACCAGAATACCCACAACAGTAAGTGAAAACCTTTTGAAGACTTACAGAAAATGTTTGACCTCTGTCATTGCCAACAAAGGGTATATAACAAAGTGTTGAGATGAACTTTTATTATTGACCAAATACTTTATTTTCCACCATAATTTCCAAATAAATTCTCTAAAAATCAGACAATGTGATTTTCAGGATTTTCTTTTCTCCTTTTGTCTCTCATAGTTGAGGTGTACATATGATGAAAATTACAGGCCTCTCTCATCTTTTTAAGTGGGAGAACTTGCACAGTTGGTGGCTGACTAAATACTTTTTTGCCCCACTGTATATTACAATAGTAACTTTAGTATGCACATGCTATTGCACTATTAGTGTATTCACTTTTTGAAGCGAATTCAATTTCACAAATTATGAAAAAGCACAAAAACCGATTATCAATAAACAGAAAAGCCAAAAATATCTTCAAGGGCTGAACAAAACATAGGCCTCTTACACAATGCAAGAACTACATAGCAGCTTGAAAAACAGGTCAAAACACTATTTATACATTTTCACAATAGTCTGATGCCAAACCAACATGGTGTATTATCAGTTGTGTTTGCCCAGTGCTAAGTACACAGCCAGTGGTCTATCTGATGGGAGCGCATATTCAGTGATTAACTGATCTACCACGGCTGGTGCCCATTTCCTCACAGATGAAAAAGCCTGTTAAACCTATTTCCTCCTTTTAGATAGAATGAAAAATTGTCACTTTTAATAGATAGGCCTATTTTAATCTCCCATATTAATACTTTAGTATGCAGGATATTATTGTTCTATACCAATGACTATAATTAGTTTTGTTTAATAATCTCTGTCAATCCTGAAATTGCTCACTTGCTTGGTTCCACATCTTGCTAGGACGATCATTAATTTTGGAATCTTTATAGCAAAGCGAGACAAAGGTTGACCATGAATAGGTAAAGTGGCGAACTTCAACATATTTTAGGCATTGAATATATAGCCAACATATTAGCTTCATCCTCATTTTTTTTTGTTTTATTAATTCTTTTCATGTTATATGTGGCATCCTTAAATGCCAGGCTGTTTAGCATTAACATATACCCAGAAATGATTGTCCTTTATGACAAAATAAATAAATGTAAAGAATAAAATAAATGAGGGGAAAATGCACTGCTGTGAATTTTTAATAATTAATAAAACTTTTTCACTGCATCCAAAACTGAGTACAGTGAAGAACTCACACATTTGCCATTACTGTACACTGATTTTTCCATTTCATGATTTATTCTGTTTTTTCACTTTCAAAGTAGAGATTTTGGAAGTGTTGGTAATCTGTTAAAAAAAATGTTCTTACATTTTATTTAAGTTTAGTCTAATGTAATTTCAAACAGTACATTTCTAGGTTTTTAAGTCTGTGCAAACAAGAAAAACAAGCTAAAGTTAGTGTTAGTGGGTTGTATGAATACCTTTTGTCATATGTGATCTATATATCTCAATTCAGTTACCTTGAGTGGAGAAAAGCCACAGACCAAAAAAGAAAAGCACTTTTTGGATTTGCTCATTTTATTTTTGCTCTTTTGAATCTGCTCATTTTGTCATGCATGAATAGTCAGCTGACTGAAACGATAAAGGTTACCATGTTCACGACCTGAAAAGAAAAAGGTTCACAAATATATTGAGAAGTTATGCAGCTCAACTTTATAACTTATAACACTGTCACTCTCTATTATTAATAATAACATCCAATCCACATTTGTTACACTTTTTCTCTTCTTGCAAAGTTATTGGAAATTATTCATGTATTAAGAATCAGTGGGGAAATAGTTAAAACATTTCTGAGAAAAGAAGACAAAGAATAAAAAATTGTAATATTAAAAGATACACTTATAGTCAGAGTTACATTTGAAACCATGACACCAAAAGTCAATGACAGGATTACGATGGAAGAAAAAGCTAATAATGTTGTACAAATCTGTAGTCTTGTACAAGAAGATGACAGGAAAAAATTCTACGTAGAGTTTTTATAGTTTACAGTATACTATCTGTGTATGCATTAGAACTTATGCACAACTGCTGCAAACAATTGTAAGCTTAGATCCAACAGTCCCCAACATTTCCACATGACAGCATTAACACACTTTCTCTGTGTCTTGCTGCCTACCTCTCTCCTCAATGGCAAAGTCAAAATGGCAAAGCCTTCCAATCACATTACTGTATACCCAGGAACATTTAAATGCTAATGTTATAAGCTCACATGCCTAATATGATAAGCTGACAAGCTTATTATAAGCTCTGAAGTTTTAAGAGTTCTTTCCATTAGTTATCACAGGAGGCATAAAATTGCATCGCTGCTCTGTGCCAGAAGGTATGGAGTTAAATTCTCCTGCAGAAGAGATTATTTTGGCAGGCTTCTGACAGCACTATACAGTGGCAGGATTGTATATAATGGTTTGTCAAGAGACAGAGGTGCACAAGGAGTGGCTTGAGCTAGATGTGTATGTCGGTGCACACACGTTTCTCTTTCTCTTCTGCTTTGTTTTGGACAGTATATATGGCTATATAGAGGATAGTTGCAGATAGTTATAGAGGATGAAAGCTACTGCATTTTCTTTCTTTGTTTTCTTAAAAAGAAAGAAAGAATCTAAGCACTGGTAACCTGTAAAGATGATCACAATGTGGACCGCAGCACAAATACTGTAACAAATGAAATACGGTATTTTTAGGTCAGTGAAAGATAAAGAAACAATATCCAAATGCAATTTAGTCAATATCAAATTCAGCTCAATCTGCAGAACTTTCACACAAAAAAACCCCAAAACTAAACAACAAATAATAATTTCTCAATTTTAAGACAATGTCCACCAAACATCATAGGGACCAAGTACTATAGATATTGCATTTGGACTCCTCTTCATTTTATTTAAGCTGTAGTTTTTAGGCATTTTGAACACATGGCATGCAGGAACTTCCCAGGACATCTAGCAAACTCAGTTGTCAACATTTGAAAACGATGAAACAATAAAACTTGCAGTGAAAGGAAACTAGTCCCACGAGAGGTGTGGAATCTGAAAAGTTACTAGATCCTCAAACATCACACTTTCTTAACTACAATATAAGACACACTCATGGCACAGATTTAAATATGGCAACTCATATTTAGGATTTTTTAAAATGCCAACATGACCTTTAACTCGTGTTTATCGGCTATTCGATGATGCAGGTTAGTTATTGAATGGTCATCATGTGTTTTCTTTAGTGAAATCTATTTGGATTCTGGCAAAATCCCCAAACAGTTGCAAAGTCTAGATCTCAAGAGGAAGGCTTGTAATTTCCCATGATTCAATTGAGCCATTTACATTTGGGGTATTTACATTTTAATCAGGTCCTCTGTTCCACAGCAGTCCCATTGATTAACCTTATCATTGGATGATATACTTTAGACACATTATGAACGGCGGGATGTGAACGACTGGCGTGGGCCTTGCTCCATGAACATTTGCCGGTCTCAATTAGTCAGTGATACTGCATCTGAGTAACAGCTGGCAGCTTCTGTCTGTCTAATCTCTCACTGCAGCTGTGCTGGAACAGGCAACATGCTAGCCTAATTAGCCATGCTGTCTCTATGGGAAAATGAAGCCTTGGGGTCCTAGATCAATGTTGCCACCCCTTATTCACTCTCCTCCTCCGCCATGTATAAATAAAAATGCCCAGAGCCTCCCTCACTGAAATACACAATAAAAAGTCATTTATGGAGCTAATTTCCTGCCAACAGTTAACAAATGAAAAACACATTTTACAAATGCACTATGATTCACTAACAAATATGCTGTGATTTAAAAATACAAAACACCATTAACATATGAATGCTTTTTGTATTTGCAAAAAAAGGACTGCCACCATGTTAGCTTAAAGGTATATCTAAACAGACACACACAGATAGACACGTTTATCTGGTCACATTTTGAGTTGTTGATGTGTTTACTACAACAAGAACACTAATAGAAATACTGATTACTATCACACCTGTTAGATAAATAGAATTTATGTTGTTGTGAATGGAGATTACACATACCAATGTTACAAAACAGAGAACTAAATGACATTTTGAATATACATAAAATGCACAGACAGCTGGAAGTTCTGTTACATTAATTTACCAGTGTATATTTTCTCAAGTTTAAAGGTGGAGCATTTTGATGTTGACAATAATCTGACTGCTACTAAACAAGTTTTAAGTTATTTAGAATATTTCAAGTTCTTTTTTCTTCTAAAAGGAAACAAAAATCCTGGATTTCTATGCACTTAAAAGACTTTTTGTGGAATGACAAACCTTCCTACCTTTGTGTGGTCCACTGGCAGCATGGCTTTGTCGAGGAATTTCCTTTTTTTTTTTTTTTTAGCAGACGACAGACTTGCAAAAAACAAACACAAAACAGCACTCAAAATCAGAGTTTATAAAGCACTACCCAAAGAAGAGCGCTTGCAAAGACTTTACTCTAAAGTTTGGTTGACAGGTAATGAAAAGAAGGTGTCTTGAAAAGTCATGTCACAGATACAAATTAAAGGGTAAGAGCGGAATAAATTATCGGTTTCTGTTATTAGGATATAACACATGATAACACCGTGTGCTTGTGTAAATGTGAGGGAAGATACATAATGCTCTAGGCTGTATGCAGTGTCATTTACATCATCAAGTCTTTGGCACACGCTTAATAACGTGATAGGATGAGTGTTAAACTGTTAAACTCTCCTTTCCTGGTCCTTATTTGGGAAAGGCTCAGTTAGCATTCAATATATTCTTTTTTTGCGATCTCTGTGTACAGACTGCATAGCCAAACTAATATTCCACACGCAATGGCAAAAATAAAACGTTGTTTTGTACTGAAAATGGACTTGAAAAAGTTCAAACTCGTTTAGGACAATGCTGCTAAGAGAATGCAAGTGCATGAATCACTGTAAAATATTCTAGAGTTTATTTTTTACTTGTCATATTTATGGCAAGTCTCATCGGTGTGACTCTCGGGCTATTACCTTAGGGACTTCAGAAAGTTTTACTTCCTCTAACAGCTTTGAGGCGGTTTTGTTTGATGTGGAGATTCATGATGTCATTGCTACGACCCCTGTTTGCTGTAACTCCACCTCCTGCTTCCACCCCTGCTCAGCAGGGCCCAGCGTGGGTCACAAACCGGTAATAAACAGGAGGGGCCAAGGCTCAATTTGAGGAAAATGGGCACTTTCCGCAGCATCTGAAAATGTCTAGAGTAATGCACTAAATTATTGAGGTCAGTGACTCCACCCGCTCTGTTGATTTGTCTGTGGACACAGAAGGCTCACACTGACATTGAAGGACATTTTTCCACCACCAAGGACTGTAAATTAAGAGACATGCACCAGAGCTGTGCATGGGAGGTAATATGATTGAAGTGTTTTACTACAGAACACCCTTGTTGATGCAAAACACACAACCCTATCAGGGTTTAAGGTCAGTGAAGATATAGTGTTGTTAAAAACATACAGCAAGACAGAGCTGTAAGAGCTATGTTAACAATAAACTGTTGTATTAAGTGTTCTGTCAAAGGAGCCCAAAGTATATATGTCATTTAACCCTAAATACTGAAGACATACAAAGCACCGGGAGAGTATATTTAAATATCCGGCATCCACAGACTTGCACAATTGCAGCTAATCAGCCTAATGAGCCAAAGATTGCAGCAGTAATCAGGCGTCATTAGGTTTATGAGTATTTATTATCTGTGGCACGGAAATAATAAAGAAGAGCACCTCTTGTTGATGGCACACAAAGGAGTGAAGCCCTGCAATCTGTTTATTAATGGAGATCTGTCACCTGGCCACCACAACTCAACAGGCCAGGTCATCCATCAATGCTTGGCCCTGACACAGAGAAGATAGATGTACTTTCCTGTTCTGACCTGAATGTTAGACATTTCAAATTTGGCACAAAAAGCCACACATGGTTCAGGGTATCATGTAGGTGGCCTGAGGCAGAGCTGTGCCCCTTGTTTCCTTTCTTGTTGTATGTCTCTGTGCATGCGGGCGTGTACATGGTTGTTGCAGAGAAACACAGCATATGCAAGTGTGGAGAGTCGATTTGTTTGCCTTCAGTTCCAACCGTGCCTCATCTCGTTTGCCTGTGAGCAATGTTTCACGCTGGTTCCAGCCAGTTTGGGTGACTAGGGATGAAGCCTCCATGCAGGTCTCCTCCATGTTTCCTCCCTTTTATTTTAGCTGCTTGCAAGTGATGTCATGCTTGTTAGAAATTAAATTACATACATACTCAAACAGGCCACCCATTGCATTTTGTGTGAATTTGGTTTAAAAAGCACATTTTTTGTGTGTGTTTTTTTTTTTTACATTTTTTACTTAAATTGGATTTCAAGCTGTTTTTTAACACTTTTATCATGTTTACTGAAAATACTGGAAGAATGGGAAGGGTGTATATTTGTGCGAAAGGGGAAAAAAAAAGAAGACGGAGAGATGAGTGAAGAGAAAAAGACTTGTCATTTTCTGTGAAATACAACCTGCCTATTGCTTCTATCATCTCTGATTCCTCTCGGGACCAGAGTACAGAGATTAGGAGGGATATTCTGAGAGAGGAGTTTATCTGTGTCTGCTATGTGTGTTACTGTACCACTTGGATTAGTGTCCTGTGCATCTTCTTAACCCACAGAGAAGCTGACATGGTCAAGCTCCATGCTCTGCACATTGATGTTGTTGTTGTTTCCCTATTCCAAGTCTCTTGAGTGAAGCGCACTCTTGCTGCAGTGAGTTATTTCAGAACAGAAAGAAGAAAAAAAAACATTTAAAAAAAAAGTTCAGTCTTTCCCATCGCTTGCTGTTCAGGCAACAGTTTTCTGCACTTTACAATTTTACACAAGTATATGTCTATTAAAATGCAACTTGTACAGCACTTTTTCACCCACCAGATCAGTGTTTATGAGCATAGCAGTGCCGCTTCTGTAGCCACAGATCCAGCTCACTGTATCTGAAAACAGGCTTACATTAGCCAAGAGCTATTTCACAGGGACAGTCAAGCAGAAAAATAATTCAAAGGTTTGCTTATCAAGAAAGCCAGTGTGAAAGTTCAACAAATGATTATTCCTGAGTCAATGTTCACATAACTGGTGGTCTGAAATGGGAATGGATGTCAGGCAGAGATTCAGATTCAGTGAATTAATTGTTATCAGAATCAGCTGCGAGGGTGGGAGCTGGAGGTCAACAGGGCTGCCGCAATCTCCCCACAGGACCTTCTTATGTGACAACACAAAAGTAATCAGGACGAGGTGTGAAAGACTGGTGGAGACTATTCCCTTCATGATTTGCACCATGTAGGCAAATTGGTGAATCAATTTATACACACACAGTCTTTTAAATTAAAAAAAAAAAGAAGAAGTCTAGTGAACAATTTCTTTAGAGGAAAAAAAAAAACCCAAAACCAGGTATACTGTTGCTTCTTATTGCATATCCCACAGCAGCAGTTCAATCTTACATGTTGGCTGACTTCGTACTTTGATGTCAAGATAGAAAATTGTTCCTTTCCACTTCTTGCCCAGTCTATCAGGGAAAACTTGTCGTAGCAAGTTTTTCTCATTTCCATTTCATTAATCTATTCATCACAAAGAAAAATGTATGAACCTCTCCGTAATAAGTTGTCATGCTAAATGTCTTGAAACGGCTGCTGTGGGAATCAAGAGATACATTCTGAAAAACCAATGTTACACTGAGACGTTATAAAGTCTGCACAGTGATGTAGATAAGGTCAGTTCCAGTTTTTAACCGTGATCGTAACACGGCTCCAGGGGCGACGGTGCCAATGTGTTGTTGTTGTTTTTTTACATAGGCAAGGAAAACTCAAAGGATTGCTGTTGACATTTTTTGCAGTCATTTGTGATGCCCAGAGTATAAATTCACAGGACTTTGGTAATCGCATGACTTTGTACTCTAGCACCAGCACGAGGGTCATGGAGCTCTGTTACTAACAGCCGTAACATAGGCACGTGTGAACGAGTAAAAGTGCTATTCTGTATATAGCATTGTGTTCCTGGGCTTTGGAGAACGTTCCCTGGTCTTGCAGCTATCAGTTGCGTCCTTCTCTTACTCCCACTGTTGCTTTTCAAGACTTTGTGCATGTGCATTTTGTTTGTTGTTTTTGCTTATTTGTTTATTTAGCCTGGGTTTTCTAATATTTCACAAAATTGACTAGAAGCAGGGCCATTTTAGGTAAACCTACATAACCTTGAGTTATGTTTCAGTGTACCAACTGTGCACAGTGCAGTCAGTGCAGGTTAATTTACTCACATTATCTGCTCCACTCACGGCTCACACCTAACACATATAGCTAAAACCCCATATCTGTAGTCATGTCTCCTCTAAAGTATCTTGTTAGAAGTGGACTGGTCGGGTACTTATTTTTAGCAGCGCAGATGCTACTGAATCAGGAAGGAATAATATAGGAGTATACAAACAGACTACAAATAGCACTGATACTTCACTATTGAGAATAGGACTATGGATTGCAGGCACAGCAAGGAGTCATTGATTGTAACAGTCAGTTGTATCTTAGCCTAATAGCAGAACCATGGATGCAGGTGATAGATGCAGGTTATTCTGTAGTTTGCTAATGCAGATTTGCAGATTTTTGACAACCGGGGTAAATGGGCTTCCATCCTTCAGTGTGTTTATATGTTTGAAAGAGACTTGCTGCTCCACAAGGAGCCAATCTTGGCTATCAGAAGACAAAAGCAGAGAAGATCCTGGACACATCACTAGATTCTGGCAGAGCTAACAGAGTGACAGGAAACCATTTACTCTCAAATTCACACCTATAGCCAATTTAGAATCATTAATTATCCTAATGAGCACATGTTGGACCGTGGAAGGAAGCCTGCGTACCCAGAGAGAGTCCATGCAGGCACAGGGAGAACATGCAAACGCCACACAGAAAGGCCCCAGCTGGCTGGGGGATTCAGATCCATCAGCCAGTTTTATTGCTGTGAGGGGACAGTGCAGTTACACGTCATACCTGTATTTGTAGTTTGACTCTTTAATGCAACCAAATGCTGATTCATAAGTAAGACAAAATGAGAACATTTATTTGACAATAAAAGCAGACTGGCACTGAATTTGATTCTGATAAAGGCTGGTTTTGCAACTTGGTTATGCAGATTTTTTCTTTTTTTTATATAATAACATCTCAGAGGAGTGAACAAACAGATGTCAGATCAGTGTTAATTGTTCAAGTAAACAATAATAATAATAATAATAATAATAATAATGTACAGTTGATTTCTTTAGTTTCATCACATACACTAAAATGTTTTAAAATGTTTTCAGTAATTTCTTTCTTTTTGTTATTTGGTACTCTTTACACTCTTGCTCATTGGCTGACATATCGCTTGGTGAAACCAACTTCATTTTTTTTTCTCAGTGATAAAACAGCAGTTTTTTTTCTTTTTTTACCAAATAATTGTTTGTTTTTTGGCATATGTTTGCATTTAGCTCTTTAGTTTTTAGTTTGCCACTCTAGGTTTTAAAATCTTTTGGGCTTACCCTTTCATGTTAAATAAAAACCCAAAACAAAGTGATGAAAATAGTATTAATAACACAATGAGATCATCCTACTGTGATATATTAATATTTAATTGCCAGATCACATATATTGCAACTGACGGCTAAGCCATAGACAAATGTCAGAACTGGTTTCTGAATTGATTCTACCATCAGCAACCATGTTCATTTCAGATCAAGAAACGAGGAGGAGGAGGGGAGAAACAGGATTAAGGGCCGTGGTTCTGATGATGATAAATGTCACACTTTGAATCATATGTTTTTACTAAAATGATCTGACAGACCAAAGGAAGATTTATGAGTCTGCGAATTATTTGTATTTTTTCTTCAGCTTCGCCATGGATGTGCCCTGGCACAGTCAGCACCAATTCAAACACAGCTGGTCTGTGCAGGGATATTCATCTACCTTCATTAGGAATGCCAAAGTGACTCTGAAGATGCAATTCATTAATCCTTAGCAGTGAACAGTGTTCTTCATATTGTTATGGAAAATCAATGTGATTGAGCTGGATGGCAGCCAGTATGGGCTTCTGTTGAGAAGCCAAGGAACACAGCTCTAATTTATGCAGGCAGCATCACCAGATCAAGGGGAAGAAAAATCCCAAAACACATCACACAGTGTTAGCCTTACTTAACTACAGGGTCAGAGGCATCACAGAACAAGAGCGTGTTCACAGTGCAGGTGAGCATCTGGCAAAGTGTGTGCACGAGGATGATAGATGGCATTACTGCACTTTGCTTCAGATTCTAGCTTGCAACAGGTCCTCAGCCCGCCTACATGGTCATGAGTGACAGGTCATAGCTGCAAATAACCCGATAAAGCAAGTGGCTGCCTGCATTCACATAACACACATTTTAGGTGCAAAGGTACAATGATACTCTCACTGAATAAACATAACTAAAAAATATTTTCTTCCAACTCTTGGGAAGCTCTGGCTGGCTAGGCTTTGGTGAATACTGCTGCTGAGTTTTTCAATAATTATTTAGCAATATTAATATTTATTATCCTGTGTCCTTGAAATGGTCATAGAATGTAAAGGTTGGTAGAAAGATACAAAATGTCAGTTTTGACAAGTCAAAGGCTGATTTGCATATTGGACTAATAACTAAAGTTCTCGATGGTTTTGAAGAGGAAAATTATATGTGAAAGAAGCCCTTACTATGAAGCTTAAGAGTAGTGCAAGTGCAAAAGCTTATCTGGAAGTCCAGTTTGATTGAACTGCAATACTAAAACTGCCATTTGATATTAAGTAAAATATACCAACCTCGAATTTACAAATATCAAAATGTCAAAAGCTCAAGAAACCCATCTGTATTCTTTCTTTAAGGCTCGGGAGTCTGGCAGACATCAGTTGCAGATTCTGTTTCTGTTCCAAGATTATGTCGAGGATTATTTTTGAAGTATTTTCAGAGCGTCGCACACTCCCTAGACTATGTCATATGATAACTGATGCTGACTGAGAATCATATCATAGCTTAAATTTTTGACATTCAGTGCAACATGAAGTGTGTAGATGCAACAATGTTCTCCCACTTTTGTTTTTCAAAGGAAATGTGGGTAAAAATAGGGAAAGAATATGCTCAGTGTCGCAAGAGTGTTTGTGCTAAGTACAAGGCAGAAAGTGATTATTGTTGATGGAGACAGCAGAAAAGGAGAAAGTGATCTCATGTCTTTCAAAATTACCCTGTTGATCAACACATAACATTTTAAATGTTCTGAATCCCTTGTATTTTTGTAAAACAAATTAAGTCTGAAATCAGTTTTGACGAAAATACAAAAAAAATATATATTTTTTATTCTGTGGTAGCCGTGAAGTTATATGATTTAAATAAAAGCTCCTATTAATATAAACCCGAAACATCAAAGCTGGTATCCATACATAGTTTATGACCAACATGTGGTTCATATCATATCAAATCATAGCCTAACACATCATATTTATGATGGCTGGAGAGTGGTAGTTAGCTAATAGCAGTGTTAATCAACTTGTCGAGCTGATCCCGTCCTTCTTGACACTGCCAATAAAGTATATCCGGAGTCAGAACCAGCTCATTGGCGCTGACAGCTTTCCATACGGTTGCTATATTGCCGCACCATAAAATCATCAGCATGAGCTCAGTTGTGTCACACAACAGTTGCTGCCATGTCTTTCACATTTTGTAATGGATAATTCATAAATATGCAGAGAGAAACTTTAACTGCTGTTCAACTCTTCTGTAATGCTAAAAATCATTTCAGTCGTTTCTTACTCTATTTCCTTCTTGCAGATTAAATGATGGCTTCCTGATGAGTATGTACAATAATGAATTGAACAGGGTTTTTTTTTTTTTGTTTGTTTTTAAGATGTTACGGTGGTGGTAAAAGATCATGCAAAATGTGGAAGGACTCCAAAGAACAGGTCAGATGCAAGGTAAGGTTATTCAGAATGTGGCTACATTCATTATTTTGCTGAATCTACATCAAGCCCTTCTTTAGTGTTTCTTTCATGTTGCGTTTGTTTGTGTGTTATATTCACAAAATATGGTCTTGAAGAGATTAACTCTATTGGAAAGATGGTTAAAAAATTGTTTTTTAATAGTTTTTGATTATTTTTGGAAGATGTGATATCTGTTTGCTTTAATGACAGATTTTTTTTTTTTTTAACAGAATCTCAACTACAAAAAGTAGAAGATTAAGAAAAATGTTGAGGGTACTACAGATAAAGAGTTCTTATTTAAAACATCCATCCATTCGCTTCCACTTGTCCTTTTTCAGGGTGCTGCAGCCTATCCCAGCTGTCTTGGCTTGCCCCAAGACAGCTGGGATAGGCTGCAGCCTATCCCAGCCTATCCCAACCTATGTGTACCCTGCCTGGGATAGGCAGGGTACACCTCGGACAGGTCGCCAGTCTGTTGCAGGGCTAACACACATAGACAGACAACCATTTGCACTCACATTCACACCTATGGGCAATTTAGAGTTTCCAATTAACCTATCCCCACTAAGTGCATGTTTTTGGACTGTGGGAGGAAGCCGGAGTACCCAGAGAGAACCCAGGCAAACACGGAGAAAACATGCAAACTCCACACAGAAAGACTTTGGCCTCATGGTGGAATTGAACTCAGGCCCTTCTTGCTGTGAGTCAACAGTGCTAACCACCGTGCCACCATGCTGCCCTGTGCTATTTAAAACTAATTAGACTTAAATGGCATTTAGCCTGTGCAAATTAGATTGTACAAAGGGCCGATAATATATTGGACATCATCTAACAGTGAATTTGATAAAATTCAAAACTCAGAACCTTTATTAACTCTTTTACCTTCTTAACTTCTTATTTTTAAATTCCAGCTATCTTCTTTGTTAAGACAGTAACAGGGTGAATAAATGGGCAGTTAAGTCAGATCTGACTCCTCATAGAAGACTAAAACCATAATGGTGGACAATTTCTCCCAAAAGTTTGGTTTAATAAAGTCTAGGCTGCCGTAGTCTAATTAAATGATCGGCTACTCATCTAAGATTTTGGCAAGCAATGGACAAACTCTGACAGTGCAGTGAGAAACCTGTACAATTAACAGGTCTTCCAATGTCCATCTCGAAAGTCGTACCTTGATGTTTGATAACAATTTATAACCACTTAATAATATAAGTTCATTGGCGATTGGGATTGTCAACTTATTAAACACCAAAGGATGTCAGCCTTTGCCCTGCTGGCATCATATCACTGGGATACTTGTGTATGTTTAATTAGTGTTGAGAACTGACAGGCCCGCTGCTCCAAGTTCCTTGATGTTTGCTGGTTGCCTTTGGCACCACTGACCACATAATCATTGCTGGGCACATCAGGGACAAGGCTTGATTTTCAAAGCCTTTCGCTCCAGTGATTCGCTGCGCATCCATGAGATTGATCACAGTGGTTTATCTGTGGCAACATGTGCTTCATCCCTTCAGATTTGGGTGGTGGTCGCCTGAAGGGGTTGTGTCCTTGCTCCGGCTCTGGCTGAGGCACCGCTTGAGCTGAGGGGGAAGAAACAGTGTGACAGCAATACAGCCACGGCCCATCAGAAGTTGCCTGTGGCCCCCTTGTGATTAAAGCAGTAAGAAGCCAAAAGAAGGACAGAGAAAGATGGAGAATGGGAGGGATATAGACAGGAGGAAGAGAGAGAGAGAGCTGAAGATATTATCAACTGTTGCTTCAAAAGAAGACAGATAAGTGTGGTCTAACATTCATATAGGTCTTCAACTCAATTAATCCAGGATTATTTCTTATCTTCCCCCTTCTGTAAACTGTCATCATATCAAAAGAATGGAACATGGCTGCGAGCTGATGGAAAAAAAAAATATAGCTTGAAAAAGAACAAAATCAAACAAGTTTTGTAAACAAGATTGTGTTTGGGTTTATAAATTGTATAATAGTTCAGTCCGATTTAAGAAGAGAACAAGAAAAAGCATCTTGACTGTGATTACAAAGCAAGAATGGAATATAAATGGATGAAAATAAACGAGTGGTACTAAATCAAAGCAGAGGGTAGTTGCTACTGTTTTTGGTATTCAGAAGATGGTGCTATTTGTTTGAGTATGCATTGTATTCATGAATCTGTTTATTTGCTCCCTGTGGCTTTCACAGCTGCCCTCTGCAGAAAGATTGCGTTTTATCAACACTGCTTGACACAGCCAGGAGTCCATATTAAAAACATATGCACATTCTATATTAATTTGGGGTTTTTGGAAAAAAAAAAAAAGGATAAACAAAAGCAAGACAACAAAATATGCCAACATCAATACTTTGCTGCTCAAATTGGGACCCCTATTCTCCTATTGTCTAGAAAACATGCATATCAGGAGGTCATTCTCACACAGGCAACAACTGCCTCTGCCTCTCAAAGCACAAACAGCACCATACTTATAATATTTATTGCAGCTGCTGTTACTATAAGCCCTGTCTTGCAAAATTCATATAATTAAGACACACTAGATCACCTTTTCCCCTTAATTTACATAGCGGAGGTATGAAAGGCTAAAAATTTAATGATGCTTTATGTGTCGCATGAAGTTAAAAATAAGATACCTGCAGCTGGGACCAATCATCCGGTAAAAATGTGATTACTATCTTAAAGTTTTAAATTAAAAAATAAAATGTAATCAAGGAAGCCGAAAGGTTTAAATTGATTGGCTGTGTGATCTTGTCTTGTCTCACTGCAGCACTTTATACTGGCTGCAATATGAAGGGACTCTCTGTGAGGCGAGAGAGGGAAGAGTTGGGGTAATTTACACTAATTTGAGCGAACTCAAATCTCAGAGCCTATTCCACAGGAGACCTCAAGAGCACTTTCAGACGGTCAAAAAACTGTGGTAGTGTAGCCAGAAGAACAAGATCATTATTTCCATTGCACTTGTTCCATATACTGTAAGCTAGAGACAAGCCCAGAGGGAAGGGAATTGGCATTGATTTTTCTTTAGAAATTGATTTTTCTCTTCACTGACAACAGTGCGAAGACTTCAAAAATAAATCAACACGAGTGAATATGAACAACAGTAATTCATGAAGTACTTACTCTACATTCAAACCTCTTGTCTGGGTTTACCTCAGCTTCTTAAGGGGGAAAACAAGGTGGTGCGTATCACTCTTTTAAAAGTCGGAGCTAACCTTATGTCAAATGGATAGTAAATTATTCATATAATTGCTTAACTCTGAGGGAAAACAGTAAACATTGCCAACAAGTAATATTTTTAAGTTTTTAAAACACAGATTTTGTTTACTCGCCTTACATTTCTGACCTGTAAACAACAGTATATACATGTCCGTAGACTTTGAGTAATTCTATGGATAACGGATCGTTTATTTTTATTTAGAGCAGTCATTTTATAGCAACAGTAAAGAATCTCCCACAACAGTGGAAGACAATAAAATGAGTAATCGAAAAAATATAAATAGAAAAAAAAAACCCTAATACCATAATTTTGATTTACCACAGTGCATTGTAATGACTTGCTTTTGTATTGGGAACATACTCTTACAGGCAGAATGTAAATACGTTTTTTTTTTCCCCCCTGTCTCCACATGGCCAAAGCCCGAAATAGAAATGTGGGAATGTGTGAAAGGAATACGATGTTGAGCCATTTCTACAGCTAATTGCTAAAAGTTTGCATTAACAGCAACGTAACAAATCTGTTAGTCTGTCCGCCTGTATTGTTTTTACCACATTATTTGCCCTGTTACTATTGAAAAGGTTGTACAGAAAGCCTGGGCTGCTGCTTTGTTTGTTTTTCTTTTCTTCTTCTTTTTTTTTTGTAATTTAATGGCCATGACATTGAACATTGTTGTTCTCTCTTCTATGTTGTTCTCTTTTATTGAATGAAAAAAAAAACCTCTGTCACAACTAACTAAGCCAAAAGTAGAAGTAATTCAGGGAGAAACACTTCATTTCATTGGAAAATAAAACCTGTAAAAAGCTTGATTATTTTTTTTTATCTGAAATGCAAAGTGAGTGAAGAGTTTCCTTAATGTCTTCCTTTAAAGTTGAGCGTATCCAGCTCTCCAGGTAATTTCATCTGCACTTTGTCAGAACATAAAGCCCCAACTCTTTTTGATTCCCTCACTCCTTCTATATAATTATTCCTTCATTCATCGATCACTTGAACTAATTTTAAGTGTCCTACACTCAGTGCGTAGATTTTACCATGTAGACCTGAGGCAGAGATCACTGAGAGTTCAAATTTGTAACATTGTGCATTAGTTTACAGGTCAGCTGACTCTGTTTGACAGTAATTAGCATGCCCTGTCACCTTGCTATGGCAGCCTCATACTCTGTGTATAAGGTCATGTAAATATCCATCATATTAATATAATTATGCAAAACCATCGGGTCCAAAAGCTGTCCAAAAGTGACATATTCCATTCAATTAGAGGCTACACTGATGTAACTGATGTACTTACTTCCTAGGAAGTGACACATTCCACAACAGATTTCATTGCTGTGGGCCAATTTGATTCACATCCAATTCTGCAGTCGGGGAGTATGTATAAAGTGACATGCTGCAAAAATCCAGTGTGGTTCTAAGAAAGCATAAGATTAGTGGATTTTTCTTAGCCTCTGTTCCTAATATATCCATCAGTGTGCAGTGGAGGTAATTATTCCTGAAAGGTGGAACTAGAAAGTGGCTTTTACGCTTGCAGAAAGCATTCCTCAGAATGATGACCGAAGGAAGTGAGATCAGAAGCAATTAACTACTAGGAGTGGAAAGTCACAGGGCTCTAAATCTTACTGCTACACAGCACTTGGTTTGTGTTATTGTTAATTACCAAAGTAACTCAGACCAGCATAAGAAAATCAGTACTGGTTTTTTTTTCCACCCTTTTTTGTTGTTGTTTGTCACTAATGGTGTACTTTGCAAAAAAGAAAAAGTAGATTTTGCACCTTAATTTTATTCCAGGTTTCACAAATTTCTTATCAGATGAATAAACAGTTGCAGATTTGTTCTGATTTAAAGTGTATGAAAGTTAATCATTTCTAACCTGCCAAATGAAACATTTTCAGGAACACCTTTGCAGCCCTCTGTGGTTTGGATTGACAAGCGTTAAATGGCTTGGCACCAGCTCCTGTATGCTCTATTATCACAAGAGGACTTATCGACTGTTCTTGTTTAATGCATCAAGACTCCTCCTGTAGCACCCTGTCTCTGGCCTTCATCTATGATTCATTTTTATTACCCATCATTCTTGGGACACAGGCCCCCTGAGGCTTCTATATGGCACGTGGGGTGGAGCGGAAGTTAGCTGACACCTAATCTGCTCGAAGATGGACTTTTGTTATTCATTGGCACCCTCAGTGAATCCTGATTTGTTGACGGATTGCGCTAGGATGAAATCAAGCATTCAGTGTACATAAACAAAACACATAATGTGGTGAAAGCAAGGTTACAGGGCAGGCTCTGCGCTCATTCTATATTGAAAAATACAATCAAATAAAAATTCATAGCATCACATTCCTCACCCTGCTCTACCTAGTGAATATGTGTCAGCGAGTTAAAGCCTAGCTACCAAGACCTTTCTGTATTTCTCAGATTACTTTAAACAAAATCACTTTGACCAATATATGGCGATTCTCTATGCTGACGAGTCCTCTGCAGATAATTTCCTTGCGTGCCTCTGTGTACATATTCACTTTCTTCACCCTCTATCAAATTTAATCAGACTCAGTTTTAGTCATAAGCCACAGCAGCACAGCCAGTAAAAATACAATAGCACTGACAACACCAGAACTCGATTAATTCCTCAACCACCATGGCTGCTGGTCCTGTATAATACTGGCCTTAGCCTGGGAGGGAGAGTAGAGTATGTAAATTGTGTGAAAACTGCTTGTTTCTTTCATTATCATTATCATTTCAGATTTTAAACTCTTAACCTACACCATGTGCCTCGTATTTGATTTTATTGGACAGGAAAGATTCACATGCTAACAAAAGTGTACATATTTAACACTAACTATCACTTTAGGAATTCTACATTTAAAGATACAGACTCAATTTGTTGACCATCATGATTTTTATTTATTTATTTGAAACACAACACATTAAAAATCCCAGCATGCAAGAATGACATAGATCCGCTCAATCAGTTAGATATAGTTAGACATTTGGTTGTTGAATGGACGGTAACTGTGGACCAGTCTCAAAACCAAACCTGGCTTTAATGAAAGGGTTAAGGAAAATAAAGGCTTTCTGAAATGCTTAACCTTTGGACCATCTGATTTATTCAGTGCTATGCACCTGTGATATTTCTTTATTTAGAAACAATTCGAAATTGTTCAGTTGCTCTTGTACTTATTTTCTTTCCGGTGGTTCACCGAGGTCATTGGTTACGTGACCTCAGTGAACTCACTGGCTTTCTGTAGTTGATATGAGTCGATTTTACCGAAGATCCTTTTCTGTTTCCCGATGCAGATGGTCCATGTACTGCAGGTTCTAGCACTCAAGTGCATTTAAGACTACGATTTTAGGAACAGTACCTATTTTTATTTGAAGTAAGGGGAATAAAGGGGCCTTTCTGTGTCAGTCAGATTTTAAATTGGTTTTAACAAAGCCAATTCTAACCTACTTACTCCAAAAACAAAACCTTCTGAAGATCAAATGTGTTCAAAAGGAATTGAAGTAACACGGAAGCTTTCAAAGTCAGCCATCAAGGACACACAAGTTTATTTCACATGTCTAACAGTCCATCCAAGATCTCACAGAAAACCAGAAAGGGCATACATGTGGAGGATACTGTTGTCGCGAGTGTTTTAGGTCTGTCAGATCTGACAGCAGCAACAATGAAAACCAACCAGAAAGGGGTGCAAGGTGAAAAGAGTCTTTTCAGGTGTATACCGTCACTCCATCTTACTCCAGAAGACAGAAAGGTAGAACAATGTCTCCTCCGAGGTAGCTTCTTGCACCTTTCATTGTCAGATTAATAAATAATCTGTGAAAATGTACTGTTATTGCAATGGCTTTCAGGCACCCTGACTTTGATACTGCTGCTGTCGCTTCATAGCCAAGCTATCTCTTTAAAAATGAATATGTTAAAGAACAGTAGTTCCATTAGCTATCCTTTGCATTTCCATTCCTCCATGTTCTCTAGCCTCATGCACTCAAGCTAAGTGTTGAGCACACCCAAAAGCACTGGATGCACAAATCTGTGGGAGTGTATGCGGCTGTTCTAAAGAGTTCATGAAGTCAACATATCTCAAAAACGAAAACTGTACTGAACTTTCAGGAAAAAAAAGTTTTTTTTATAGCATTTTCTAAAAAACACTATTAAAACGATTTGAAACAGTGACCTCCAAAGAACCTATCAGTTATTTAAGGGATATTGTCAAAAACAAATGTCATTTTGGGAAAAAAAGACACGTAAAGTAACATATTTAGCATTTTGCTTCAGCGCAGTCCCCGATTGTTTTGACTGATATAAATATCAAGCTTATGTTCTTTGATAGAAATGGTGCGCATTAACCAGTGTGAGGAGCCAGTAACAATAGGTTTCTGTCAAGCAAACAAGAATAGAAATGTCATTCCTGTCAGGGTGGATGCTGACCAAAGTTCTCCCTCTGTCTCTCACTGACTGGATTTCTCTGTCTCCCTCTTGACAGAAACTCTCTTTGACGATGTGAAAGGAAGACTCTGTTTCTTCCATTATTCAAATATTTTAGAGCCTGATTTTAGTGTGAGGCGCAGGCAACCCCTTATGTCAGTGGTGGCCTTGCCTGGATATGGAAACCTAGCACCCAGAATGCACTGAAACATTTATGCTGGGTTATTTCTACTTCAAGGAATATTCTTTTTTATTACTATATTTCTGATGCAACATTGTGCAAATTTATCAGGCTGAATTATTCATTGATTGAAATAAAGTTGCAGAGCATAAATCCACATGAGGTTCATCTTGATACCTTCAGCATTAATTAAAGTTTCTTATATGTTTATGCGCTTTATATTTTATGAAAGAAGCTCTTGATTTGTTCTTCTGGACATTAAGCTAAAACACCAGGAACCAGAAAAATAAGAATATGGAATTATTATTCAGTCTGCTACATGGACGCATACAGAGAGGCATCTTTGTGTATTGTAACTTATATTGCACCACTGCTTTTAGGGGAATAATAAAGAAACATGATTAGTCCTGCCCTGGAGAGCTGACTTGGAATTTTGCCTAATTCTAACTGCAGTATGCTCATACTGCACAGTTATCACCTTAGGGATGATTAGAAATGTTTCCTTTTCCTCTTTGGGCATCACAAATCACTTATGCTGTAAATTAATAGCACAGCAGATAGTGAATAGAAAATGAATGTGCTGCTAAAGCTTTGCATATTCATTTTGGAAATCATTTAATTGGTGATGAATGTGCAACTCGCCACACTTGAATTGATGAAAATGTAACAGTTATTTGAACTCAATGTGCGTTGAAACAAAACGTCATGCACTTGAAAGAGTTTCTTCTCTTTAGTTTATGAACATGTTAATTAGATGGATGCATTATAATGGCTGGAAATGGGGAAAGCACAGCAGTAGCCACAGAGGAAAGGCTGAGACCTTACAGAAGATTTAGAAATAAAGTGAAACACCGCATGAGAAGATTAAATTAATGTTTTGGTGTCCCAGTGCCAGAAATAAGCTATTTTTTCACTATGCGCAGTACATCATCACACTCCTGAAAGTGTACATTACATGATTAAATGAAAATTACCGTAATTTTGCAAAGCAGTTTGGTAGAGGTGAGTATTAGTTTTGATAGACACATTGCCGCCCCATGTGGCATTAGCTTGGCACAGTCACTTCCTCATCTCTCACTGTTTTCATCATGCAGACACACACAACACAAAAGCACACAAGACAATGCTTGCGCTTTGAATGCTCCAGTAGGAGAGGATAAGCTATGCTTTCAGTCACACATATCAAATGCTGGAAACAGCAACAAAGGCTTGCAACATCCCGTTTTTAGTCTTCAAATAGGGATTTGACAAGGGAAAAAAAAAAGAATGATAAGGCGAGAGCAACTTTGAGACGGAAGGATAATTCCTCACGCTGTTCCTTTTTTAATCTAAAGAAATATCCCTAAACTGCATATAAAACTCATGCATCATTTGATGTACACATTTACTAGGCAACTTTTTCTTTTCACACGAACATAAAACGCTCAGTTGCACGGGGATTCGTGTCAAGTAAGACACCGATGTTGAACTTATTGACTCTTATTTTTGGGCAGTGGAACATCATTATTCATGCTCCTTCTTCATGGTGTCAAGTCGCACAGTGAAGCAGCTTTTTTGCAACTAAAATGTTTTTTGATGCGATGTTTGCCACATGCACTTGTATTTAAAATGAATCTACAAATGACAAATGCTATTGCAGATTTATTAGATAGAAGGTATTTACAAATGTAACATTATGATCCTGTAAAACTATAAGGTAGTGTAGTGAACTATCAAAGTTTCAAAAGGGAACACTAGCCCTTAGTAACAGATCGTTATTAATGCCAGCGAATCTCAAATGACCCTGAGTGTTCTTGCAAAAAGCCTAATGAAGCAAAGTGTCAGTGCTTGATGATGATGATGATAACTTCAGAATTGAGCTTAAACTGGCATTAAAAATTAACTGACTTATACATTAACTTCAGTCGCAGAACATTACCATAGATTTAAAGTGTGATGGCGTAGTGCAGCTTACAGTGCCTGACCCTTTGTACACTGGAGTGTCGAGCCATCGGCTCACATCAGACTGTCTGATCGGAAGTTCATTTAAGGGAAATTAGGAGCAGTTTTAATAAAGCTTGTTGCCCATGAGGTCACTTAACTGTCTGACCATGCATATGCGAGAAACTCTCCATCACTGCTTGCGAGCTGCAGCATAATTTTTAAAGAAAGCTCAATAAAGTACTTCTGTACTGCACCTTTGACATCAAAATTTTGATTCTGACCACTGTTGCTTGCAGATTCCCTAAAGCCTCCAGCATGATGACAAATCAATGGCAGAACTGCAGTTTAGTATGTTTTTAATGGACATATAATGAATGGGAGTGATTGCAGTTCAACTAAAGATTTCAGCTAAAATAAAACATTGTATGTCTGATATAAAGAAGACTTTTGATTAAAAAAAGGCTACATAATATTTAATGCAATTGGCCAACATTGCTACAACATTTAGTGTTGATTTCTAAACTTTCTTGAAGTCAGGATTCATTAATTTGAACTGTTTTGGATTATCTATGGATATTCAGACTATGATGAAAGCCTCTGTAAACACTGTGTACAACAATATCAAAGTACCTGAACCTGAAAGGATGCTTCTGTAAATTATTAAAGAAAGAAAGAAAAAAGATCCCCAACTCATGGGAAATAATTACATCACTGCAACTACCACGTTTGTATTTTTCTTCGGTAACTTGCTGAAAAGTGCTTAATGAGGACATATTAAAGTGGCCATAGTCTTTGTTCTGTTGCCAGACAGGGGAAAGAAAGTATTAACACTAAATGTCATGGTCCCATTCCCCTCTCAGGTTCTGACCTGCCTTCTATCTGTTCTCCTCTCCTCTCGCTGTCATGTGCATGTGTGTGTGTGTGGGTGTCAGTATTAGCTCTGCTTACCCCTCCCAAAAGTAGGCATGGCTGCCCTAGTTTCCACCAGTATACCTGATCCTCCTCTACCTCTATCCTCTCTAGCAGTATATAACCCTGGTTCTCCTCTCCATTCCTCATTGGATTGTTAAGCTGCTCAGTATCATTCTGTCCTGGTGTGCCTGCCTGCCTTGCTTCTGGGGAAACCTGTTTGACCCACTCTCACTCATAAAAGAAATATTCACCTGCAGATCTCGAAAGACCTTGACTGCACCAGAGCCTGTGGAGGAAAAGAGTCATTCCCAATAAATTCATCTGCAGAAAACAGAGAAGCCTTACCTACAAGTCCACCTGTGAAAGTAACCTCAACCAACCTGTGCCTGAAACCTGAAAGACCACTGAAGACTTGCCTGTCATACGACCCTGTGGTAACTTGACTTGAACCTACAAAAAGAAAGGCACTTGAAAACCACGTTATGAATATCAACTTCAGCAACATTCTGACAAGCCTCAAATTCTTACCCATTGTGTTACTTTTGAATTTTTTTCAACTGCAACCAGCATCGAGACTAATACACCAACCATTAGCCCAAAGCTACATTTGCCAGTGTGTGCATATATGTATTTGTATTTTCACATATGATTACGCATTTATTTGTTAGCTCTACAACACTTAGCTCCTTAACGGTTTATGTTGAGAACATTTCCTATTTGTGTTCCTTGCTATTCCTAATCATACTGGTAACATTATAAAAGAAAGGCATAGCATCCAAAGAGTCCAAAATAAAACTTTAGAGCCGACTTTAGTGATTCCAAAGGCAACCTTGTCTTTGGAAGGTTGCCTTTCCAGATCAATCAACAAATCTGGAAAACTATAGACCAATTGTTTTTGTTGAGCCAGTGCTACATTACCCTATGGTCATGTTTTGAGGTAGTATTATGAAGAAATGAAGAGAAAAAGAACACAAAAAGCTTGTTAAATAAAATTTAAAAAAAGGAAAACATGAGTTTAAAAACAAAGGTGTCTGAAAAAATTCAAGATTTCTCAGTTTGTTAACACAACAGCGAATTGAAAATCTCTGAAGAGGAGAGTTTGCTCATTAATTTACGTGTCCTTTCTCTGGATAACTAAAAATATAATAATAAATAAACACATTCATAAATAACATGCATTTATTAATTATAAAGTAATCAATATGGTTATGTATCTATCATTTTGCATTGTTGTAACTAAAGTTGAAGCTGAGCAGAAAAACATTTCTATTCGTTAGTGTGGATATTAGTCAATTGCTGAATTTCATTTTAAGCACTATGATAAGCGTAAATCTTTCATCCTTTCCAGACAGTTTCTTTATAGAAACTAAAATGTCATTGACCTCAGTACAGGTGTTCAGGGACTTTCAGATGGAGTTTAAATACCAGCTTCTGTTGTTGGGTAGTGTGGAGGTGGTCAGATAGTCAAAGTCAGTTTAAACATTTTTCAATATAGCCCTCAAAATTTTACAGATTTTATCGCTGGTATATTTCAATTGACTAGGCACAGAAAAGGAGCTTACTTTGTGTGAAAAGATACAGCCTACTCCTTTGACACCATGGGAAAAAGGGAGTTGCACTCTATGAAAGATGACTGCAGATTTTTGGCTGGACAATAAATTTGTTAAGTTACATCATTACATTGCCAGGTTGCTGAAAGGAGACATATTGAATTGGACAAGACATGTATGACATCGAGCTCGCAAAAATTATTTATGTTGGTAATGCAGTAGTTTTGGGGGAAGAGGTTAGCCAAGTCACATCTGCAACTGCAAAGAATGCCAAGAGGTCATTTAATCATGAACGGACCAGGAACTTTCAACTTTGCCAACAAGCTTTGTGGGAAGAGAATCCCTCAGCTTTTGGTGCTTTAACAGCTAAATACCTTTCACTATTCTGTCTTAGAAAATCCAAGTGTTCTCTTCCTGCTGAGAACTCTGGAGCCAGGGCGTAATACACTATCACAGTCACTTTACACAAATGGCTGTACCTGAATTCTGCAGTGAAACCAAATCCCAGCGTGGAGTCAGTAAACCCAGTCCAGCAGTCATTATAAGTGATTCCTCTCTTTGCAGTTTGGAAAATTTAATGTTATTGTTGTGCCTTTTCCTGACAGTCAGCATACTTTGAAACTAATGTACTGTAAATTTTAAAGATAATGATAAACATAATGCAGACACCATTTTTGAGGCTGTTCTCTGACCAGAGTCAGGCAAGCGAGAAGATGAAAGTTTCAACCCAAGCCGTGTTTTTTTCTTTTATGCCACTATTATTGTTATAACGTTTTTGCCTAAAATGTACTAAATAAAAATACTAAACATCCAGTGAAATGTAAGCCTAAGTGTTAAATAATATGAAAACATGTTCTGTGTTGTATTTCCAGTAACAGTCTTGTGTCTGAAAGTGCCACATCCAGCATGTCGTGCCAACTCAGGTGGAATATTGTGTAACTCTTTCATGACTTCATCTTACCAGAGTCTGTGTTGGATAATCTGATTCTGTTAGATAATTTAGCAAGGAGAGCTGTCAGCTGGCATCGTGTTATTGTGTTACGTGTTGCACAACAAGATTTGCACGGGTTCTCACAAATAATGCATTTAATGTGATATTTGCAACTCAAATTGAAAAAAACGTGCTTATGTGAAGGTATTGAGGCTGGAGTAGGGAAATGTTTTGCCACAGTTAGACGAAATAAAAATCATAAAAACATTTTAATATTTGTAATTACATTTTTTTAAAAGACACGTTGACTCCCACACCTCCTCCACCTCCTATGCTTGTCTACAGCTCTCTTTCCAAGTTTTAGAAAATGTAGTTCAAGATGAGAAGCTTAAGCCAGTCATAGATCTTTTTAGACCAGAATAAAAATGGACAAGAAAATAAAAAAAAACAACAAGAAATGGGCTTTCTATTTTCTGCTATTTTTTTTTTATATTTGGTTTTAATTTGCTTCTTTTAACTTATCCAAATCACTACAGCTTTAAAAGTAGTGAATAATGCCACCGTAAGGAAACCAGATAAGAACCAAAAAGCTACTGTAACTGCGCCACTAAATTGACAGGGTGGACACGACTTACTCACTGTTTTACCACTGAATAATTTAAGTATAATTTCATCATGTTTCATGTAAAATTTAGAGAAAAAAAAAAGAAATAAAAATTTCATGAGACTGAGCAAAAAGCAATATTCTAATCATGTTACTAGGAGAGTCATAACTGTTCATTTGATTCTTTCATTTAGATTTAGAAGGAGCACCAGAGCAAACAGGAATTCTGGAAGAAATGTTGCCTGTGGAGGATGATGCCACTTGTAAGCTTGCCGATATATACGCTTTCAGTGAAAGTACAGCACAACCCAAGAATGCCTGTGGCAGGGCAGGGAAGGAAATGGATTGAAACTGTAAAGCCCCAACTTTCCCTCTCATTGAGGATTCTTTGAACTGGTGGTGTGTCCACGAGGTCACTTTTCCTTTCCTCTCCAGGCTGTCAAACAGATACTCATATGACTGTAGAGAGACTGGGAGCTGTGGTAACTGCAAAAAAAGAGCACTCTCAAACCAGAACATGTGGATCACCCAGTCTTCTCACATACAAAAAAAGAAAAAAAAATCAAAATGCTGAACAGTGAACAATTTTTACTTGTCATTTTTATTTTTTACCAAAAAGGTCAAAAGGCACATAGTGAACAGTGGAATTTAACATTTTGATGCAAATAAAGTCAGAACCTTTTGATTTTAGTGTATAATTAAATTTACTTAATACTTATTTATGTTAATATTACACAAACAGGAAAACAGATTTTATTTTCCAGTCCACTAGGATTTCAGGTGTGGATTTATCGCCATTATTTGCAGTGGATTTGAAAACCAGTCCATTCCTCCATTTTTCACAGGCAGTGTTGGGTGTAATGTGTTAATTAGTTACTGTATAAATTACATTTTGAAGTCATGCAGTAATGTAATGTGTTGCTCTACTAAATTCAGTGACTGCATTACAGTTACAATCACATCATTACTTGCATTACAAAGGTTCTCCAGTTATCTGCACGGTGGGGAGATCAAATAAATAAAGGTGCTGTTGCACTTATGCTACAATCAGCTGATTTGACTTCATGTGAGGGAGGAGAAAAATGGTGGAACACAGCTTTTCGGGAGAGGAGATATGAACATTACTCTTATTTTTTTATTTCACAACAAGACAAAAGTGGAAACTGCATCCAGGACAGAAACAACCTCATTATGCTGCTAACATAACTTCTGCTCTTTGCAAATATCTGCGATATTTGACATTAGCATGCTAATGTAAAGCTAACCAAGAACCCAAAGTAATTTGAAGACTGAGTGTTCGCAGACACACAAACACAACTTTGGCTCTTTTTGCCTTGTGAAGGCACCTTCTGCCTTTTAAAATGTTGTGGTTGCAGTGGTACAATATTTACTCTGAGAAGGTAAATGGTTTCTGGTTTGATTCACTTCAATCCTTTCTTATTTAAACAGTGCCAAATCACAAAATCAGTTACCTGAAGTCACTTTATATTTTAAGTTACTACTTTTTTTCTTTCCAACAGTGGGAAGGAAAAACTCCCTTTTAAAAGGAAGAAACCTCCAGCAGAATCAGCCTCAGGGAGGGGAAGCCATCCGCTGCGACTTGTTGGGGATGCGGGCAAGAAGATGCTGTGGAAGGTTAATAGGAGATTAATTAAGATTAATAATAACTAATGATTAAATGAAGAGTGCTGCATAAACACTGAAAAGAGTGGTGAGGTGAGTGAAGAAGAAAATTCAGTGCATCAAATCTCTAGCAATCTAGGCCTATTACAGCATAAGTAAGGGAGAATTCAGGGTCACCTGATCCAGTCCTATATGCTTTGTCAAAAAGGAAATTGTAAGCCTAACCTTTAAAGTAGAGAAGTGTCTGTCTCCCAAATTCAAACTGGGTGCTGGTTCCACAGTAGAGGGGCCTGAAAAGCTGAAGGTTTTATTTTTTATTATCCTTGGAACCACATCCTAGGAACCACAGGTGAGCCAGCAGTCTAAGAGCAATGTGCTATATTGGTATGATACTGCACTATGAGGTCTTTAAGATGAATGTGGCTTGATTATAAACGACCTTGTAGGCAAAGAGAAGGACATTCCTGTAGTTTAAGTAATTGGTGTGTGTTATCGGATTTAATGGATAGATAAAGCTGGGCATCATCCTTAAAACAGTGAAAATGCATGCTATGCCTTCTAACGATACTCCCTAAGGGAAGCATGTATAATGTAAATAGAACTGGTCCTAGCACGCAACCCTGTGGAACTCCATAATTAAGCAGGACAAAAACAGAGGGAATCCACTGTCAAGAAGATCATTTGTAACCTTCACTAATGCTGTTTCTGTACTGTAATGCCTTCTGAAACCTGATTGAAACTCTTCAGATAAACGGTTTCTCTGCAGATGACCACTTATCTGTTCTGCCAATACTCTTTCAAGAATTTTAGAGGTGAAAAGGTTGGCCTATAATAAACAAAGACGGCTTCTTCAAGTGATGGCTTTTTAAGCAGTGGTTTAATTAAACCATAACACTTTTCACAACTATTCAGCTGGTGAATAGTTTGCAAGAATTTGCAAACAGGTGACCCAAACAATCAAAAGGAGGTTTTCAGTGGAGCACCTTTGAAACCATATTTACACAAATCACTGCCAGAAACCTCCCATAACACATTTTTTCCCTTGTGTCTGGTGTTTGGATAATTTTTGCTGACTTGTCTTAAGGCCACTAGGCCCTTAATTATGACTCTCTCATCTCTCGCACTCCTCATAAATGCGTATATATTGAAGTTTATTCGTCAACTCAGCTGTTGAGTCTTTTTCTTATTCTGCAGCTCTGGTGAGCTTGATGTAATACGTAAAGTATTTTGCCACCTGCTTCAAGTTCTTTTTGGAGTGGCTCTCAAGCTCACAGTGGAGCTCCTACAGAGCAGAATAAGGGGTATCATTGCCAGCTGGTGTCTATGATGGTGGTGTCATTTTGAATCTCCAAGTTTAAAAAGTGTTTTAAACAAACTTTCAGCTTTACTGGCAAATTGGTTGTATGGATTATGCCACCCATTCAGGTTGCACAGGCAGGCCAGCTCCTTTATAATGGCACATCCACATGTGTTTTCATAACAAGGTTTGCTGTGTAGCACAATACCAGGAGACTGGTCAATGCATTATGAGAGGTGGACAGGGTTTTACAGGGCATTGTCCAGGACAGGACGTAGGACCACAAAGCAAAGATGAAAAAAAATCAGAATCAGAATATTTTATTAATTGCAGAGAAAATTATTAGTCACAGTTAGTCACAAAGACAGTGAGAACTGTAACTAACTAAACTAAATGATACAATATATTGCAAAGTTATAAATATATAACAGAATATCTGTAATAAATACAAATAGCCCTAATTATAAAAGCCCAAAGAGGCTTTAAAAAAAGGTCACCACAGTGATTCTTTTGTACTGCTTTTCTTACTTGTTGAAGGTCAGTGTCTGGCTGATGGGCTGGGGTCTGCAGACACTCACCTTTAAAATCACTCTGGTTTCTTGGCTAGCTTTACGTTAGCATGCTGTCTGTGCAGATATTAGCAAAGAGCAGAAGTTGTGTTAGCAGTATAATGTGGTAGTTTCTGTCCTGGGTGCAATTTCCATTGTGCTGTCGTCCTTTTGTGCAGTAAAATAAAAGTAATGTGCATCTCTCCACTCATCAAAAGCTGTATTGCTCTACCGCTTCATCTTTTCCTTTTTCCCGCACTTGAACAGCAATCAGCTGACCGAAGCATAAGTGTGCAGGAAGAAAAACTAATTGTAGAACATATTTAACGTATGTAACAACATAATTGTACCTGTAATATAATTACTAAATTTAGTACAGCAATGTGTTACATTACTGCGTTACTGAAAACTGTAATGTGATTACAGTAACTCATTACACCCATCATTGTTTATCAATCACATATAACTAGCTCTGGCTCATGTGATATATATGTTAAAGTGCCCTTCATGTCAAAATGTTTGTAAAAAAAACTCACAAAAAAGTGTTGCTAGGCAACCGGGAGAGTTGGAGTAGCAGTTTTCAATTCATTTCTATGGGGTCAAAATGATGTCCTCTGTGGTTCTAGGCAAAAGTGGTCTCTTTTTTTTTTTCTTTTGAGTTCACACACCCTAAAATTCTGAATTTGATGAATAAGCCCATTTCAGGAAAAGCTTGAAAATATGAAACGATGGAGTTTTAATTGAACAGAGAAACGCAATTTTTTAAATGCCAAGGGGTCAAAATGACCCCCTTGGCATTTCTAGTGTTAAATGTAGGGATTAGACTCAGTGGTCAGATACTGAAGGTTTACAAACAAATGGTAATGCTACATTTTCTTTATAATTCTACTGATTTCAAATATTTAAAAAATTGAAATAATGAATTATGCTGCAAATGCGTATTTGACTTTTATGATATATATGAAAGACTTGCAGAAGGTTTGGTTTCTCTTAACATTACTATATATCTTTTTCACACCATCATCGTCTAAACCTTTAACTTTACCAACGGCATGTGCTGTTTTCAATTCTGCTTTTTTGTAATTAGGTGAAAAGAGTCATGTTGGGAGTCATGGTAATACTGGCTACCATCTGTTGTTCCAGCAAAAAGTAATTGTCTCATGTGTAGCTGTTTCCTGCTTTTTGTGTACATGATTCACACTGCTTTTAATTAGACTTTGATCTCATTTGCTTCTCTACTTCTTTTTTTGCTGTATGGATGATAATTAATCATAATTTAAATATAATTTGGCTGTATCTGTCAGTGTCAAACTTAATTACCTCCATGTTTATTTCCTAAATGAGGGCAAACACTAAACACACTTGACATGAGCTAGATGTTGTATATTCCATGCATATGTATTTAAGGTTCGCCTTACGTTGCGGAGAGACATTGGTTCAGATAAACTATAAGTAAAATACTTATAGTTTTTTTACCCACATGAACAGTGTTTTTTAAAATAATATTTATTAAATATTTTATTAAGATAGTTCATTATGTTATATGCATAATACTCTAATACTGCTAATTCTACATCAGAGAATAGTGAGCTACTCACAAGTGTATTTATCATCTCTTTGTTGCACTACAAAATTATATTTTGTTTGTCGTTAGCTTCAGTTGGCCGAATTAAAGCTTGCAGCTTGCCTTGTCATTTCTGGAGCTGTCTGACATGCATTTTTTTAGTAACATCATTATTTCAGCAGTACAGTATACAGTATGTCTTGTGTGTCAGGTTTACATGGAAATTCTCTTTTAATAACATAAAACAAAATGCCTCTGTGTACACACTTTGAACCACGGGTCTTCTAAGAGTAGCAGATGCATCACAAGCCATTAGGTTAACAGACACTAACAACCGATTTATTTTGAGATTCTGTGTTTTCCAGTATGATGGTTGTTTTCTGCCTGTGGCATATGACATATTTTTTATCTTTTTATATCCTGTTAGCATGACACACTACAAAACTTTTTTTTTTTTTTTTGTGGCAACATCAGTTAATCCGTATCAGTGTGGATCACATTTTCACATGAGCACAGCACAGCTCGGCAATATCATGATAGCATCAGCACGCATCATCATCAGTGATAATATTATTACATTTGTAGGGGCTCTGCCACAAACACTATTTGTACAATAAAGCAAAGTTGCACAGTTAAGTCTTTTTAATGAAATCAAAAGGAGTGCATGGGATGCACATGCTGTCATTACCTGGAGACAGTGCTAGTGTAGTTTAGGGTCTACGAGGAGGAAAGAAGGAAACTGGAATCAGCATTAATGTAGCATCACATTAGGAAGCCTCTTTGGAGAAACATCATGGGAAATACATAGTTGCCAACCTAATTTCTAGTAATTTGCTTCTCCACACTCCACACACAAGAGGTGATGATACTTCACATATCAGCTGGTTTGCCAACAACAAATGAACTAAAAAGAAGAATTAAATGACATTGGCCCAATCGCAGTCTCCACAGTCGTGGACTTTGAAGAGCTTTTGCACGAGCACTGCGAGGCAGGTTGCATTTCAAAATTGTCAAATGCATGTGCACTCTTTGCATAAGTCTGTTTTTTTGACAGAATTTGCCTGTGAGAGGTATACACAATGAGCACTGTGACTAGGGCTGTCACATTACGATAACATTATTATTGAGAAAAAGTGAAGTGTGTCAATATTCTGAGGCTCCTAAAAGTCAGTTACTTAAAAGGACGATTGCTTCAACAGCTAGAAATTGAGTCCAGGTGCTGGATTTCTGATCAAAGTTAAATTCCGGGCATATTTTTAACTTGATATAACTTTTTGATTTAGAAATGGCAGCTAGGATAGGCTCCAACAGCCTAAAAACTGAACTGGATAAGCAATGAAGGAAACGGATGGCTGGATGGATGCATGGAAACATCAGTTATATCTAATTGTGATATTAACACAAACAAGTCAGCAACCATTAAAAAACCCCAAAATGTGTTATATATACTACTATAGATAGACTGACAATCTTATACATTCATATATTTGTTTCATAACAAGAAAAAGGACATTCTGTAATTTTCCTCTCAGCTGAATTTGAAAATGTGATACCTTGGGTAAACACTATCAGTTACATGACACATAAAACATGTTTTTAATACAGAATTTTCATTTTCACGCTAACCTGATCTTGTACCATTGTATCATTAAGGTCAGTGAAAAAAATGTTATCTAGAGCTGTATTAAAATTGAATTGTCATTCTAATTGGAGTAATAGGCGCTCATTATCACTCAGTGAGCTGATTTCAGTATGAAAGGGGATATTTTGCTATTTACTGAAATCCA
Organism: Pelvicachromis taeniatus; assembly: GCA_015108175.1. Lineage (NCBI taxonomy): Eukaryota > Metazoa > Chordata > Actinopteri > Cichliformes > Cichlidae > Pelvicachromis > Pelvicachromis taeniatus. The sequence continues at coordinate 128,644 of VURO01002034.1, forward strand.
TTAGAAGTAACCCATTTAAAAGCTTTCTGTACTTTTTGTTGTTGTTCTTGATTCTTGTCCAAATCCAATTACTGAATGAATTAATTTTCTTTTAAACTACCCTGATAACTCAGATATGGTATTCATAATTGGACTTCA